>RJWM01028963.1:0-25289 GCA_004363535.1 Dasyprocta punctata | reverse complement strand
AATGTATATTTGCTAGTCTGTATCTGTGATGCATACAGAAGCTGGTGTGCTTGGTTTATTTCACTTAACATCATCGTCTCGGCCAGGCGTGCTGGCGCACACCTTTAATCCCAGCACTCGGGAGGCTGAGGTAGACAGAGCGTTGTGAGTTCGAGGCCGGCTTGGGCTACAATGCGAGCGCAAGGCCGGCCTGAGCTACACAGTGCGACCCTGCCTCAAAAAACCAGGGCTGGGGAGTTTGGCTCAGTGGCTTAAGCACCTGCCGGGCAGGTCAAAGTTGTGAGTTCAATCCCCAGTGCCACAAAAAAAAAAAAAAAAAAAAAAAATCATGGTCCCAAGGTGCATCCATTTTCCTAATGCGTGACTCAAGTGAATCTTTCTTCAGGGCTGTGTAGTACACCACAGTGTGTAAATGCCGCTTTTTTGTTAGCTGGGTCCCATGGAATTTCTAGTTCTGCTGTTGCATTGTTTCTCTTCCATAGCTGGGCTGCGGAACAGCTAAGTGGGGTGCGCAGGTCTCCCTGGGGCCGCCCCAGAGCTCGGTGGGTTCTAGGGAGACGGCGGGCGTCAGCAGAGGCCCCAGTCCGCGGGCGGGAAGGAGCCGGGGGCAGAGGGGCGTCCCCGCCCGTGGTAACGCAGTGTCCCTCTCCCTGCAGACGTCTTCCCCCGGCCGAAGCAGCCTCACCAACCAGAGCCTGGAAATTCCGGCGGCGGTGGCAGTGGAAGTAAGGATTCTGGGAGTTCCGCTGGTGGGAGGCTGCGGCAGGAGGGTCTCCGGAGGGTGGAGGCCAGCGTGGGCTACCTAGTGACCGCCGCACACTTCCCCAGGAGAATCTGGGATTCGCTCAGTGGCTGCCATAGGTCTCATGCGTGGGAAGGCAGGAAGCCCGGGCTGGTGCTGTGTCTGGAGACCAGCGAGTCCTTCGATGTGCGGAGAGCGCTCAAGGCGACAGAGCGGCAGCAGAGGGCGGGTTGCGGCAGAAAGCTTGTCATGTGCAAAGGTCCTGCGGCCCACTGGTCGGGAGGGTGTGGCCACAGAAGTTTGAAAAACTAACACCTGTGTTTATAACAAGACGACTCACAATAGCTAAACACTGGCAGCAGCCCCTCTGTTCATTAAAAGATGAATGGATAGAGAAAACGCGGTGTTTCCACGCAGTGGAGTGCCACGCGGCCACAAAGCAGGATAAACTCAGCTCATTTTCAAGAACACGGACGCACCCTGAGCTTGTGCTGTTGAGTGAAATCAGTTGGTCACAGGAGCTTTGATAGTGCACGGTCTGTTCTACGAGAAACTCAAAGTATAAATAAAGAGAAAAACTGAAAGATGGGTAACTGGAAACAGGAGCCAGAGCTTTTAAATACCGGAGAGGGAAATTAAGAGGATGAAGACGCAGCGTGTGTACGAGTCAGTGCCCGGGACGCGTGGGTCGCGCGCTGCAAGCTTGTGCTAAGCAAAGCAAATGTAGAAAAAAGCAGCGGGGTCCCCCTTCTGGATTTTGCCAATAGTCTTGACAATTTTATTTCTATTTATTTATCTTTTGTCTTTTTGAGACAGGGTCTCGCTATGCGGTTCAGGCTGGCCTCGAGCTCACTTTGTAGCCCAGGCTGGTCTCGAACTCACAACGCTCCTCCTGCCTCAGCCTCCCGAGTGCTGGGATGACAGGCGTGCGCCAACATAGCCTGCAAGTCCTGGTTTTTTTTTTTTTGTTGTTGTTGTTGTTGTTGTTTTTGGTTATGAGAAACAGGCAGATGAATCAAATGCACAAAAATAAAAGTTTCCTTTAAGCTTTATGGTTGGAGGCGCTGATGCAAATTTTAGGTATTGTGGATTTGGGCAGCAAAAAACCAAAAGAAAAAAGTTCTACAGAAAGCTAGGTGTCCGTATACAGCTGCTTCTTTTTCTTTCTTCTTTTTTCTTTCTTTCTTTCTTTCTTTCTTTCTTTCTTTCTTTCTTTCTTTCTTTCTTTCTTTCTTTCTTAAATTCCTTCTCACTTTTTTCCTTTTTCTCTCTTTTTCTTTTCATTGTTTGTCTCTTTTATTCCTCTCTTCTTTTCTCTCTTTTCTTCTTTTCTCTTCTTTCTTTCTTTCTTTCTTTCTTTCTTTCTTTCTTTCTTTCTTTCTTTCTTTCTTTCTCTCTGTCTTCCTCTTTCTTTCTTTCTTTCCTTCCCTTCCTTCCTTCCTTCCTTCCTGGGGGCGGAGGGTGGTATTTTTCTTGTACGGCTGGCCCATTGCTGAGCGATGCCATCATTTCCCCGAAATCCTCCTGTTCTTCCCCAACAGATCTCTACCCACCCATCTTTCCGGCTCCGCTTCCCCAGCCGGCGAATAACGACGACAGTGGCGGTGAGTGAGCCCGGGCGGGGGCTGCCGGTGCGGGCACGCGGGCTCCTCGCCGAGCGCCTGGGACGCCGCGGTTGCCTCTGACACTCAGGGCTGAGACGCTCGCGGCCTCCAGGCCCCCGGACCGCTTCACCTGAGCCGGCGGCCGGAGGGGACTGGGGGGCTGCCGGGGAGCCGGGGGCTCCTCGGGGTGCTGCGCCCGGCTGTGGTCCGCTCCACCCGTGCTGGTAGCTGGGCCTGCCGGGTGGAGGGGGTGCGGGCCTGGCTTGTGCCACCTTCCACGTGCGTGAGATTTTGGGGGACACCTGAATCTAAGCCACAGCACCAGCCAGCCATGGGGTGCGGCCCCTGGAACCGTAACCCCAGCGGAGCCTGTGTTCCCCGAAGTGGTGTCAGTGCTTTGTGTCAGCAGCAGGAAAGCGGCTAAACCCAGCGCCCCCTCGGACCCCAGCTCTGAGTGTCCCCAGCGCCTCCCCGTCCCTGTCTTGGGGAGCCCGCTTCCAACCCGGGAGCTCTGGGTGATGAAACACACACACGATGACCGAATGCTAATCATCTCCTAACTAAACACCGGAGTGAGCCAGGCAGCCGGGCGTGGTGGTGCACCCCTGTCATCCCAGCACTGGGGAGGCTGAGGCAGGAGGATGGTTGTGAGTTCGAGACCAGCCTGGGCTGCAAACTGAGCTCAAGGCCAGCCTGAACTGCACAGCGAGACCCTGTCTCAAAAAGACAAAAATCCCAATACTCAAGAGTGGGCTAACGGGGTGGCGCGCCCGGTTCCGATCCCCCATCATCGGACCCCCGATGTTCTGTTGTGTGATCAGCATATCGGTCTGTACTGCCTCGTTCAGTTCTTTAAGAAATAAATGCAGTAGCCCCTTTTCCGTGGCTTGTAGAAGTCCACAGGAGGATAAAGGACAGGGGTCCCTGGGGTTCAGGGTTCTGGTCCAAGGTGAAGCCGGCGGATCTGGAGATGGTTCGCTTGCAAGCAGAGCCGTAGACAGCTGGAGGTGGGTGTGGTGCAGTCAGAGACGCTGTGAGTGCCACAGAACGGAGCTGCCGGAAAGAGACTATCACGTGCAAAGGTCCCGGGGCAGCTTGCGGTGAGCTCGGATTTAGGACGTGGGGTCCCAAGTCTGAAAAACCGTAAAGCGAGGATGTGGACGGGCAGGGTGCCAGGCAGGAGTGAATCAGTACACTCGCGTAGTCAGTTGAGGAACGGCAGTTTTGGTTGCTTGTCAAAGTCCCTGCCTTTGCGTGTCTCATCACGGTGATTAAATTCCAACTTGGGGTTCCGAGGAGACGGGACGCATCCCAACCCCGGCAGGAACTTGGATCTCTCCGGGGAATTTCACTGAACGCACGGCAGGGACTGGTGCCTGGGTCTCAGGGAGCCGGGACGGAGCCCGTGCCTGATGATCGTCCTTTAAAACGTGGGCTGGCAGAGGGGCAAAGGGGCCTGCACCGGCTGGGTGTGGAGGGGCGCGTTTACGATCCCAGCACTCTGGGAGGCTGAGGCAGGAGGATCACACGTTCAACCCCAGCCTGGCTGATTTAGCAACTTACCGAGACCCTGTGTCAAAATAATAATTTTTAAAAAGTTACTAATGAGCTGGGGATGGAGCTCCGTGCAAAGGCCCTGGGGTCGATGCCCCGTGCCGTGCACACACACACAGAGAACGGGCCGGTATTTAGGAATCCGTTGGGGTTGCGAAGGGCTCTTCAGTCTTGTCTGCTGGGCTCGTCAGCTGCTCCCGACCCTGGGGCGTAGACAGAGGCAGGAAGGGGCTGTTTTGTTGCTATTTTGGAGATGGAGGAGCTGAAATAGGGAGAGAGGCCGGAGTAGAGGGAGGGATGAGGGATGTCGGATCTGGGCCGGGCACTCAGCCGTGGTCAGCGCCCAGGTCAGCAGTGTCCCCGAGGTGGACAGCTGGCTCGCAGCAGGGCAGGGAAATGAGGAGCAGGGTGGTCAGAGGGTCAGACAGGTTGGCCCGTGCAAAGGTCCTGGGGCCGCAGCTGGTGGTGTCCGTGTGTGTGGGGCGAGGGCGGGATGCGCTGTGTGACCGTGCCGTGTGGTCTGCCTGCAGGACACTCAGACGGCGAGAACGGAGGGCACCAGCAGCCCAGGCCCAAGCCGCCCACAGGTAGGGGGGCTTCTCGGACACCGGGACGCCCCACACAGCCGCCCTGGGTGTGTGCCCGGGTCTGTGTAGCTTCACAAAACAAGCACATCGTTACATGTACTTACAGCACATGCCCTGCACACACGTCAGCATACACGGATGTGCGCCTTTAAACAAATCCTTTTCATGTGTTTCTGTGAATGCTGTTTATGTGTGTATGTATTTCTAAAGTACACACATATTTACATATCTTGACATATGCATATACAAACCTTTTATATGTAAGCATATTGGCATCAACGTATAGCTTTACACATTTATATAAATATATATTTTTATAAAGCATAACATATTTACATAGCTTTACAAACATATATAGAAGCCTTAAACAGGGTAGATATGTATGTTACATGTTTATGTGAATACTGTTTAATGTGCGTGTATACTTTGATAAAACAGACATATTTACATATCTTTACATATGTATATACAAATGTTTTTTATATAAGCTCATATGCATACATGTATACCTTTACATATTTATATGAATACTTTTTTATGCATATATATTTTTATAAAACATATTTACATATCCTTGCGTGCATATATACAAGCCTTTTTCATAAAAACACATATTCATAGCTATATACCTGTTCCTATTTATATATAAAACTTTTGTGTATACGGTTTGTTTAACACATACATATCAATATATCTCTATATAGGTATATACAAGACTTTTATATATACTCAAGCATGTATATACATACCTGTATGTATAATTTTTATAGGTATGTATTTTTTTGTAAAACATATATATATTCATATATTTTTATAAATGTATATGTGAGCATCATGTATATTTATATACATGCAGAAGTATACCTTTACTCTATATAAAATAATTATATGTATAAATAATGTCTTTATAAAACGCATTATATTTATTACATTTATATATCTTTGTAAACACCTTTTTATATATACACATACATAAGTATATGCTTTAACATACATAGATGTGCATTTTGTTATGTATATATAAACTTATCAAGCACAGATATAGTTACGTAACTTTATATATACATGCCTTTTCTATACATGTACACATATATAGATATACACATTTATGTATGTATATGTATATTTTACTATGAACATATAATTGTAAAACACATACCCTATATATATAAAATATATACAATATAGAATATTTATATATATTTATCTAATAAATAAGTAAATAAATATATTTTTTTGGGTACCAGGGATCAAACTCACGACCTCGCGCTTGCCAAGCAGGTGCTTATGCCACTGAGCTAAATCCCTGGCCCACATTATTTTATCTTTAGGTACATATGTGCATTATATATATGAGCAATGCATACTTTCACATGTACCATACATATGTATACATACATAGGTAAATTCCTTTACATATATATCATATATGTATGTAAACACCTTTATAAAACACGTGCTTATATATTTTATAATATATCGAAAGGATTTTCTGTATTTATTCATAGATACATACTTCTGTGTATGTATTTTTTAGGTGTATTTGGTCCTTTATAGATCCATAGATGCATATTATACTTTTGTGCTGTACCTGTGCGTGCTTTATGGTACCATGTGTATAGTATGTTTACGTGGTATATTCCTGACTTTATTTATTCACATGTTAATTCTGTTTTGAGACAGGGTCTCTCTATGTAGTCCAGACTGGCCTTCAACCCACTATGAAGCCCAGCCTGGCCTCGAACTCGCAGCCACCCTCCTGCCTCAGCCTCCCAGACACTGGGCGTGCGCTACCACATCTGGGTCTATAAATGGCTTTAGATACAGACGTCTACTTTTATCTGTCTGTAGATGTCTTTTTATATGTATGTATATACTTAAATGCACACACATGCATATCTGCATGCCTTTATAGATCATATTTATTCTTATAGCTGTATGTAAGCATACATGGCACCTTTCTATGTATACTTGTATTCGTTTGTATGTATACATGTGCATAGATCAGTTTTATACACGCACGGGTACGTTTAGGTGTACGTTCACCCTTCCCTACCGTTACACAGACGTCTGTATTTACACCCCAGTGCGACGGCCGCTTACTTTTCTTGCGAGGTGCCCAAGCGGCAGACAAGCGGGTTTCTTTCAGAATGTATCCTAGGGAAACAGAAAAACTGCGACACCTGAATGCAGAGTAACGGAAGCGAGGCGCCGTCGCGCAGGCCTGCAAGCCAAGCCGTGTCGGGAGGCTGAGGCAGGAGAATCTCACGGTCGAGTTCAGCCTGGGCCAATGAGAGGCCTGAGACCCCAGGCCCCGCCCAGGGGCCACCCCTCAAATTCAACCCTCCCGTCCCACAGCAGGAGGAGCAGCCGCCGGAGCAGGAGGCGGCAGCGGCGGTAGCAGCAGCAGCGGCGGCGGTGGAAATGGTGGGTAGAGCAGCCGAACAGACAGGATGGTGCGTCCACGTCTGGGCCCCGGGGCCGCGGGTTCCGGGGGTCCCAGGTGCCTCCGGCCCTGCGCCCTGTGTCCGGGGTCTTCGGTAACGGGCCGCTGTGTGCTGGTGTCCGCGGCTGACCGTGGACCTCTCTGTGCCGGGGTGGTGGACGGCCGTGTCCAGGAGTCGGAGAGAGACGGAGGGACAGAGAGACGCGGACAGAGGGAACGACAAGGAGGAGGGGTGCGATGGCGAGGAGAAGGAGTAAAGGGCAGAGAGCTGATTCCAGGGGAGCAAACCTACGTTAAACCCACTGAGCTGGAGCACGGTGATCTGCAAGTCGATCTAGCTGGGCGCGGTGGCCCACACCTGCTCGGGAGGCTGAGGCAGGAAGATCTCTGTATCCAAAAAAAATTTTTTTAGAAAGTCAATCTATATGCAAGGCATCCTGATCAGATCCGTGGCCCGGCGTGGGCCTGGGGATGTGTGAAATGCATGCTTTTCCTCCCACCCGGGTGTTTCACGCCGTCTTGCGTTTCTCAACTCCTGCAGGCAACATGATCGCCAAAATCGTGTCCCCGATCGTGTCCGTGGTGGTGGCGACGCTCTTGGGTGCGGGCGTGAGCTACTTCAAGTCCAGCAGGAGGGGGACCTGCTTGCGGGCCAGCGGTGAGCGCCCCCGGCTTCTCCCCTCACGGGTAGCAAAGTCCCTGAGTTCCAGAAGCACACAGAACCCGAAATGACTCCAAATGAGGAATTTAGATTTTTTGAGACAGGGTCTCACTATGCAGCGCAGGCTGGCCTTGAATTCACCATGCAGCCAGGACTTGAATTCACAGAGACGCTCCTGCCTCAGCCTCCCGAGTGCTGGGATGACGGGCGTGTGCCACCACGCCCGGCTTTTAAAGGGATTTTCAACAGAAACACACACAGTTCACGCAACAGTGCTGAAGTGCGTTTGTCTTTGTATGCACGTATTTTTTTTTTTTTTTTTTTTTTGCGGCACCAGGGATTGAACTCATAGCCGCGCACCTGCCAGACAGGCACTTAAGCTGCTGAGCCAAACTCCCGGCCCTGGTTTTTTGAGGCAGGGTCGCACTATGCAGCTCAGGCCGGCCTCATGCTCGCGTTGTAGCCCAAGCCGGCCTCGAACTCACAACGCTCCGCCTACCTCAGCCTCCCGAGTGCTGGGATTAAAGGCGTGCGCCACCACGCCCGGCTTGTATGCACGTATTTTTAACCTGTTTAAAAATTTCATTCTGCCGGCTTAGGTGTGGCTGGCCAGCGCCTTAAATTATTAACGCCCACCGGGAAGCAGCGAGATGGAGATTTCTATTCAGCTAACTCTGCACGGTTTTGGTCTGGTTTTCAGTGAAATTTTTAGTCGCAGGAGATTTGGGATTGGATGCCTTAGCTGGATATGAAATTTGCGCAGTCTCCTTACAGCCAAAGAAACTCGGAGACGCTCAGTGATGATAAGATTTTCTGTCAGACACAGAGTCTGGGTCCAATGTCCAGGGGTTCACCCTGGCTTTCGGGTCCCAATCTGGGTTCAAGGCCCTGGGTTTTTAAAGCTGAGATGGATTCTCCAACCCCAGGGGGTCGCAGGGTGCCCCTTAATGTGCGGTCAAAGCATATAGTTGATGTTTAAATGTAAAGAAATATATTCTGGTCAGAGCCACAAGGCCGTGAATTCCCCTCAGAATCTTCCCCGGCTCTGCATACTGTGACTGGGGTGCGTTTCCCTGGGGTCCGCACCCCACTGAACCCCGGGAGACATGTGGGGGGGATCAGTAGGAAAGATCTGTGGAGGCTTTGCTTTGTTTTGGGGCTCAAAATTTTCAAGCTTGCCCGCAGGCTCCCCCTGCTGGCCCCTGAGGGTCACTGACCCCGCCTTCCCTGGGTGCCGTGAACCTCAATCTACGCAAACCTAAAGTTTGGGGTGCAGAGTGGGCGTCAGTCTGACTCTTCTACCCCGCCAGCCCTCACCGTGGCATCTTTGTGGTCTGCGGACATTTGTTACCCCAGAACTGAACCCGTGTGAGAGATTCGGGGTGCTGTTTCTCCTCCCACACGTGAGGGAGACATCAACAAACCCGGGTACCCTGGCCGAGGCACAGGAAAGAATGTTTCTTTTTCGTTTTTAAGATTTTTTTCTTTCTTTTTAGGTTGTTCCTTTATTTTTATTTGATATCAGTGGCATACCATATGATATGCAGCTTTCTGGGTCTGATTTATTTTACTTAATGTTATGGTCACAAGATCCACGCATTTGCCTATATGGGGAATTCAGATTTACCCTTCTTCATGGCTGAGTAGTACTCCAGTGTGTATATGTAGTACATTTTCCTTACCCGCTCATCAGTCGATAAATATTTTTAAAACTGCATCTATCCTGAATATACACAGGTTCTTTTATTGTTCCCTAAACAGCACAGGATATAACAACTCTGTAACTATTCACATAGAATTCACATTGCACAAGGCTTTCTAAGGCCAGGGATGTAGCTCAGCAGCCTAAGCGCCTGCCTGGCAGGCGCAAAGTTGTGAGTTCGATCCCTGGTACCAAAAAAATAAAATTAAAATAAAAAATAAAAACAGATATTCTCAATATTAAAAACAACAACAACAATAACAACTAAGCTTTCTAAGGCATCTAGAGATTTTTGTTTTTTGAGATATTAGAATTGAACCCAAAATGACCTCGGCGGCCCGTGCCCCGGCTCTGACTCAGTCTCTCCCCTCCCCTCACAGAGGTGGAGGACGTCTGAAGAGAGCCCGGGCGAGAAAAACGCGACCCAGAGAAAGAAGCCTCTCGTGCCCCCCGCTGTGGACAGCTCCGCTCGGTTTTAGCATCCAACGGACCTGAAGTGTGTTCCCTCCCCTGCCCTGCCCGCTCCTCCCTCCCCCTTCTCTCGTTTCTTTCTCTTCTGGCTCCAGAGACAGAACCCACACGGCCCTTCACACTGGCCTACATTGCCAGCCATTTTTAACTTTAATTTAATTTAATTTTTCTTTTTTTTCTTTTTTCTTTTTTTGTACCGGGGCTCAAACTCACAACCTTGCGCTTGCCAGGCAGGTGCTTGTGCCGCTGAGTTAAATCCCTGGCCCTTTTTAAATTTTATTCTTTATAACTTTCAAGATGATATCTTACCAAGTCATTCAGAGGTCCCAGGCTGAATTCAAACTCACAGCCCTCCTGCCTCAGCCTCCCACGTGTACCCCCGGGGTGAGAGGTGTGTACCGCCCCCTGGGCCGGGCTCTCCTGTGTGTGTCTGAAGATCCCCCTCTTCCTGCCTCAGCCTCCCCGCTGAGGGACCCGGTAGCTCCGGACAGCTGGGGAGCGCGACCGAGTTCTCCAAGGCCCGGCTCGGCCTGGGCTGCGTTCTCCGGCCCTGCCCCGAAACACTCCGGATTTCCCCTGCTCCTCCTGGCCCGCGATACGGCGGCCCTCTCGGTCTCTGCAGGGGACCAGGCTGATGGGATTTGGAAAATCTCAATGCAGAGTTCCCCACGTGGGATTCACCTAGGATCTCCTGGTCTTCGCAGTTTTTTCCTTCTAGGTTGGATATTTTTTCCAAGCAGAAGAGTGAGTTTCGGGGCTGAACCTTTTGGAGGTGTTTTTTCATCCTTGGTACTTGGTATGCACCTGTCCCTGAAGAAACGTAGATTTGTCATTTTCCAGTTCCCCAACGTAGAAGATCTGACCTCTCACAAGGACACCAGCTTCATGGATTCTATCTCAGTCTTCCTCTTGGGGAGAGGAATAAAATGGGTCAGGCACAGCCCAAGATGGGGTTCAAATTTATATAACTTGGGCGTTTGGTCTTATGCATTGGAACCAAAGAGGGGATCGTTCACTTGACAGCTGGAATTTGTATGGAGGATGCTTAAATAATACACTTAAATATTATCGTCCATCGTGCGGATATGGGTGCTTTGTGAGAGCCGTTTTCGAGCGGAAAGTTGAGCTCCAGGGAGAGAAAGAGCTGAGAGTAGAAGGCATGGAAAACAGACGCCTGGCTCAAAAAAGAAATGAGCAGAAATCATCCAGAGGAGATGTCTCACAATTATGTAACGCGGACTCATGAATAATTGGTTTTTTCTATACTGGGGATTGAACCCAGGGCTTCCGCATCAAGCGACATGCTTAGGCTTTTATTTTTTTATTTTGAAGTGAGATCTCGCTCAGTTAAATTGTGCAGGCGGGGCTGGAATTTGCAATCATCCTGCCTCAGCCTCCTGGGGAGCTGAGATGTCAGGTGTGCGCCAGCCCGCCTGGCTGTGTGCAGGGTTTAAGCAACCTCAAGCCATCGAAAATCACTTCTTTCAACGTAGGAGTCCCGTGATACTTCTGTATCCTTGTAAAAGTGGCAAAACTTCATACTTTATTACCATTCTCTGTGCATGACTTTCTGTAGAAGTTTAGTCCTTGTTTAATGTGTGTGTGTTTGCACACACACATATACATTCGTGCATGCTCTTAGCCATACATGAATACCTAGGTGGAAGTCAGCAGGTTTCCACATAAATCCACTTGTTTTCTGTAAATATCATACAGCTCTTTAAACCACTTCAAATCAGTGAAAGGGCTGGAGACGTAGCTCAGGGGCAGACTAAACACCCAGGCTGTGGATTTGAAGTTCGGCACCAAAACAAGCACATAAAAACAGTAACAAATAAAAAATCTTGGCTGTTATCCTTGCACTGTGTTTTTTTTTTATATTTCACATTTACAATTTCGTGAGACGGTTCCCTCCCCACCCCCCAAAAATCCTTCTTTGCTTTGCAGACTATCTAATAAATCTCCTCCTAAGCTGAGGTCGGGATAGGAGATGTGAAATAAATGTAGTTGCAAAATTATGAGATGAAACCTCCCAGGGATGGGGAGGCAGCAGGAAAGTATGCTTACCCTACTCCTGAAAGAATAAACACATCTGGAATGATGGTGGCATGCTAGCTCTGCACGGCTGTGAAAAAATACCCGAGATTAATCAACATACGAGGAGGAGAATAGAATTTGGGCTCACGGTTTCAGAGGGTGCAGTCCATGGTAAGCTCCTGCAAGTCAGGACCGTCATGGAGGAAGGGTGCAGTGGAGGAGAAAGCTCACACCATGGGGGCCAGGAAGTAGACAGAGAGAGGAAGTGGAGTCCCAGTATCCCCTCCGTGGCCACGCCCCCCCATGACATCACTTCCTCCCGCTAGGCCCCGCCTCTTGTAGTTACCATCACCATGTAATAGTTTGCAGATTGAGAGCCAGGCTTTCGAGGCGAAGCCCTTGGGAGGTACCCCACATCTGAAGCGGGTCACATGGCTTGGGGAATCTCTCACGATGGCATCGCCAAGGCCACATCCAGGACATTTGTGCCCTGCTGAAAATACAAGACATTAACGGGTTCGTATGAGTCGAATTCTGTTTCCCTAAATCCAGACATTACAGTCCAGCTTCTCCACCCTCGTTCTTCAGGATACGGCTTTACTTGGAAACACCTCCTCCGCAGCTGTCGTGAGCTCAGTGAGGACGAAGAGTTGGGGGACCAGGGAGACCCCTCATCTGATCAGCTGCTGTCCTTATGACAGAGCCAGATTTGACTCACACCTGTCATCCCAGCAGTACTGGGAGGCTGAGTCAGGAAGATGGCAAGTTCTGGCCCAAGTTGGGCCAACTCAGTGGCTTAGCAAAGCCTTGTCTCAAAGTAAAAAATAAATAAATAAATAAACACCAAAGGCTGAGTATGGAGCTCAGCGAGAAGGTTTGGGGCTCAGTCCCCTGAACTGCAATCAATCAATTGATCAATAAAGGTAAAAAAAAAACAAAAAAAATGGTGTGTTTGGAGGCAGTTCAGCGCACAGAGAGAAGGCCGTGGAAATACTGAGAGTGAGACGTCAAGAAGAATTTTGATGTCGCCTTGAGGGCCAGTGTGGCCCTGCCCCTGCCTTGAGCGTGGACCCACAGCTGGCAAAACCGGTTTACAGTTGGGTGCATGCTGGTTGTGTGCTGTTTTTCCTAATGTGGGTACGACAGCATGAATTCACCCTTTGAGATTCCAGTCACAGGTCGGCTCTGGGTCCTGACGCCCAGGGGATTCACGGTTCCCAGGTCTCAGCCTCAGCATTTGGAGCTGTGCAACCTCAGGGGAGTTAAATTACACAGTGTCTCTGAACCACACTCACCACTGAAAAAGGTTAAGTGTCAGGATACGACCGGTCACATGGCGCCGTGGGAAGCGGGGTTCAGTGTATGCATGAAGAACAGAGCCCGAGCAGAGGGTAGAGGCTTCCCGGAGGAGAAAGCAACATAAAAATGAAACCAGCTTTCCTCTTCATGGAAAGAAATTCATGCTCATTGCAAAATAATAGGCGTTTGTCAGAATCAGCTGGTGAGTCAGGGCCGGGAGATCAGAATTGCAGGATGCACCCCAGACTCCTAGCTCACCTTTCTGCTTTGGGTCTTCATAGCTTTAATAAGGCTGTGCACTGGTGTTTGATGCTGGAGACCTGGTCTCTGTGGTGAACTACATTTCCCAGCATTCCTTGCAGTTAGGCGGAGTCATGTGACTGCCTCTGGCCAATGACAAGCCACTTCTTGTTCTCAGGATGTATGGCCCTTTTATTATTATTATTATTATTATTATTATTATTATTATTAAACCATCCAGCATGATAGGTAGCCTCTTACCCTCTTGCTCTCACCTTGGGCATTCTGGGAAAGTTCTGAGAGTTCCTGCCTATGTCTTTTTAAGAATAAACAAAAAATTTGTTTTTTGGAAGCAACTGTGCTATAAGAAAACTTTTTGCAAGTTTTAAATTTAAGCTTTTCTTCAATATTTTCCTCCTGTGATGTGTGTATTAAGTTGCCCACATTTTCTGGTCTGTGGGATGTATCTTTTCATGAAGTCTTTTTTTGTCTGTTTGTTTTTTTGGTACGGGGAATTGAACTCACAACCTCGTGCCTGCCGGGCAGGTGCTTACACCACTGAGCTAAATCCCCTGCCTGGCCTGCGGGATGTAGATGGTGATAGATCCCTTGCCCAGTGTAGGTGAGACCTAGGGTTCCTTCCTCCAAAAACTAAAATGAAAAAAGTCTGAAAAGTTGTCAAAGCCGGGTGTAGTGACGCTCACCTGACATCCCAGCACTTGGGAGGCTGAGGCAGGAGGATCACTGGGAGTTTGAGGCCAGCCTGGGCTGCACTGTGAGTTCAAAGTCAGATCGGAGTAAAAGACAGTATCAGAAAGTTGTCAAAATTTTCTCACGAGAGTTCCCAGACACTACAAGATTTGCTCCCAGGAGATAATTGCTAAAAAAAAACTGTCATTCTTTCTAATTTTCTTGGGAATTTTTCTGCTTGGATTGAGCTCTCCATAGAAGAAACCCTTTTAGTAGCTGTTTTGGAATAAATTGCCTCTCTCTTTCTGGAACACATTCACTTTATTTATTTATTTATTTATTATTATTTTTTTTGCAGCACTGAGGATTGAACTCACAGCCTCACGCCTGCCAGGCAGGCGCTTAAGCCACTGAGCCAAATTCCCAGTACTAGTTTTTTGAGGCAGGGTTGCACTGTGTAGCTCAGGCCGGCCTTGCACTCACGTTGTAGCCCAAGCTGGCCTCGAACTCACAAGGCTCCGCCTACCTTAGCCTCCCGAGTGCTGGGATTAAAGGCGTGCGCCACCACGCCCGGCTAACACATTCACTTTAAATTTAATATGCTGTGATCAACGTAGAGTTTTATGCTTCCACTGCCATTTCAGCATTTACCTTTCAAATTCTGTGCTTTCTGATGGCAATGAAACTTGCTCTCTTTGGGGAATGACTGTCTCCATATGTGAAGTGTAATTCAATATATAGTGAATGCTTAAATTTTAAAATGTGTTACAGTAAAAGATGCGTTGCCACGAATCCTCTCAGAACCCTCCCCGGCTCTGCACAGGCTCATCCCAGCGTCCCGGCCGCTTCCCGCAGCAGCTCTGGAGTCCTCTTTCCTGAGGATCTTTAGCTACGCTGTCCTGGCCACCTTGATGTCCCGCATGGACTCAAAACCGTGACCTTTCCCGGTCACTGTGACCTTGGGGAGGAGCCAGGAGTCGCACGGTGCCAGCTCCGGTGACTGAGGTGGGCGAGGACGCAGCGTCGTGTGTGTAGGAGCTCGGTGCTCAGCGGTAGCAGCAATCACTGTATTTTTGATCACAGCTGCTAACGATGCAATTATCAGAAAGAAGACACAGTAACATTTTTTGTTAGATTATTAAGTGCACTCACCCTACCTGTCTGCCAGGAAACAATCCTTCTTAAATCTTGCAGAAATAAACGTCTTGTGCCTGGGTCTCAGATCTTCTCCGACCGTTTTCCTGCCCAGACTTTCAGCGCAGTAGTGAAATCTTTCTTTCCCAAAGGCGCCAAGTTGTAGCTCGTTTCCAAAGCACAACCTGAGAATTCCCTGCTTGTGTTACCCGTGAAAAAGTGTGTTGAAGTTTTTCCTCCAAGAGGGAAATCTTTGTCCTGGAGCCATTGACATTTTTAGTACCTATTAGGTTATTTTCACACAGCCCTGGGGATTTTTTTTTTTCGTTTTAATGTGTGTTCTCATTCAATTCCATTTCTTACTTATATGGTCAGAATTTTCAGGGCAGGGGAAGCTCACTGCTAACCTTTGGAAACTGGCAGTCTGGCCAGCGTTTTTAACGAAATTACTCAATTCGTCTTCTTGCACTTGGCCTTGGGCTGAGGCTGTAGTTGCTCAAAGCTGCCCCTACTTAGTTAAAAATAACAGAAAGCTGTGTTTTTGCCTCCATGCCTAAAATGACGCTAAAAGCACGCAGGGCCGGACAGCTGGGAGGTTGAGGAATTCACCACGGGACTGGCCCGGGGCTTACACTGAAGGTGGAATTTTTTTTTTCCCTTTTCTATTCCTGAAGAATGAACTCGGTGACTTCTCACTAAGCTATATCTGGATTCCTTTTGTATTTTCTATTTTGAGACAGAGGTTTGCTTAAGGCGCCCAGGCTGGGTTTGAATTTGCAATCCTCCTGTCTCGGTCTTCCAGAGTGCAGGAATCGTGTGAGTAAGAACTTGAGTTGAATTTCCATGAAATTTGATGATTCAAGTACTGCAAAAAATGAAAAAGAGTAAGATGACACTAATATTCCTGTGTCTACAAGAATATCCAGACATTAGCTCGTCTAAGATGGCACTTGGCTATGACCTTTCAAAAATCAGTTAGCGCAGCTAAATCATGCTCTGTCTCATTTTGTTTCTTGAAGAAAGGTTTTGTGTTTGGAAAATAAGCTAGGGAATGAAAAAAATCAATGGATCAAAGAATACAGGTCTAGATAGCTAATGCCAGACATAAGGAACTTTTGGGTCGGTGGTAGAATGCTTACCTCAGGTGTACAAACACTAAGAAAATCATAGTAAGTTTGGTTCAGGATGGGATGAGATTCAAATCAGAATCAGTGGTTAGGGTCAATGTTGACCTTATAGAGAAATATAATTCCTTTCTCATCCAACATGGTTTATGACCAGAATCGTGGAGAGAATTGAGTTGATGAACTGAGGTACCACCGTACATTCACGTGCAGGTAAAGCTACCGAAACAACACTCCAGTCAGAAAAGTTTTATGCTAGTAAGAGTGACGTTAGCAACAGTCATTTTTACTTACACCTCGTATTTTATTAAGAAAACATGCAAACAGTAAATGCTTAAAATGAATGTATGACTTGTGCACATACAAAAAACTTTTTTTTAAGACAGTGTCACTGCATAGTCGAGGATGGCCTTGAGTTTATTATGTAGCCCAGGCTGGCTTTGAACTCACAGTGATCTTCCTGCCTCAGCCTCCTGAGCGCTGGGATTACAGGTGTGCACCACCACGACCAGTTATAAATGTCTTTCGAGGGTCGTAAGGTGCCTGTGAAGACATAATCACCACTCTGGAGGTGACTAGGGAAGGGTAGTGTATTACAGACCCTACCATGAGCCCTGCATATTGTAATCCCAAATATTGAGTACGGTAATCCAAGTATTGTAGTTCCTTTTCCAGTCCCCCTTTCAAGCCAAGAAGTTATATTTATAACCCCACTGAGACGTTATTGGAATCCCGGCAAGTTAATTCCAATCTACCCCCTCCAATGCAACCCACAGTGAAAGTAAAGACACCGAGACATACTCAAAGCTAAGGGCAGCCAAGGGGTCCTAAACCCGAGCCAAGTGAAGTTATAGGTGAGGCGCTGACCCAAGGCCTCTCCCAGAATTTATTCCCTTGTGAAGAAGGGGGCGGCTGGAGGATGAGTGACAGGGAGGATGGCGGGAGCTATGTGGGTCTCTTCAGCTGGCCAGCCAGGTGGGGAGAAAAGCAACTTTACAACACTCAAGAAGATGTGCGGAAAGACCAGTTCGCATAACTCCACTGGGACAGTATATTTATGAATTTCGAAGCAAGTTGCTTTAGTTTTTGCTATGTAAACTTCTGTGCCCTGGGGACTCATAGCCTCTTTCTTTCGGGGTTCGCACCCAGTTGACATTCCTGGAGCTGACTGGCTGTGCCCCAGAAACTTGGTATTAGTCCAGCCACTGTCAATCTGCAGATGGCTGTGACATTGGCTTTGTGAATCAGTATTCTGCGACTTCCATGGAACACCTGGGGTCATGGCCTAGTAGAGGGGAAAGGTTTATTATGACTCCCAAGTCACTAAATCACCCAGATTGGACTTTCACTTGTGATCGTCCTGCCTCAGCCTCCCTGAATGCTGGGATTACAGGTGTGGCCCACTACACCCCAATATCTCCCTGTTTGTCAATATGAAAGTGGTACATCTGGGGTGTTGGTGGTGTTGTTTGAGGTCCTTTTTGCCTTTCTGGAGGAATCAAAGGCTTGTAGCATGGCTTCTGTTGGAACCATTCAGGAATTTAAAACCTGTCATTTGTGACTGGGCTGCAAATTGTGAGGGTACGTAGATGGCCCATGGAAGGAGAAACTCACAATTTTCCCCTTCCCAAAGTGAAACTCAGACTGAAGCCCATGAATACAGCAAAGTCCACCCCATGCCCAGGCTGACGGAAAAAGAGAAAGGAATCTGACGTCATCTGCCTTTTGAGGCTGTCTTAGTCATTTTCTCACTGCTGGGCCAAAACACCAATGCCCACAATTTAAAGGAGGGAGGTTGACAGGGCTCATGGTTGCAGAGGGTGCAGTCCATGGTAAGCTGCTCCAAGACAGGAGCATCATGGCGGATGGGTATGGGGGAGGAAAGATGCTCACATCATGGTGGACAGGGAGTAGAGAGAAAACGGAGGAGCCGGGGACAAGAACACAGGCTTAAAGAGGGGAAGTTCAGTTTGGCTCATGGCTGCCAAGGGTGCAGCCCATGGTCAGCTGCTCCAAGGCAGGAGCATCATGGTGGATGGGTGTGGAGGAGGAGAGATGCTCACATCACTGTGGCTGAGAAGCAGAATGAAAAGGGAGGAGCTGGGGACAAGAACACACATTCAAAGAGAGGAAGTTCAGTTTGGCTCACGGTTGCAGAGGGTGCAGTCCATGGTCAGCTGCTCCAAGGCAGGAGCATCATGGCGGATGGGCATGGGAGAGGAAAGATGCTCACATCATGGTGGCTGGGAAGCAGAGAGAGAATGGAGGAGCTGGGAATAATAACACACATTCAAAGAGGGGAAGTTCAGTTTGGCTCACGGTTGCAGAGGGTGCAGTTCATGGTAGGCTGCTCCAAGGCAGGAGCATCATGGCGGACAGGTGTCGAGGGGGAAAGACGCTCACATCATGGTGGCCGGGAAGCAGAGAGAGAAGGGAGGAGCCAGGGACAAGAACTCACCCTTCCAGGTCACACCCCAGTGACCTCCTCCAACCAGGCCCCACCTCCTGCAGCACAGTCAGCCAGGAGCTCAGCCATGGGTGGATCCACTGAGGAGCACAGCACCCCGTGATCCATCACCTTCCAAAGCCCCAGCTCTGGACACGGGAGACTTTGGGGACATCTAGATCTAAACCACAATAGCCCCTACCAAAGGGGACAGGAATGTTTCTGTCTAATCTCCATACCCTTGAGCAATGATCCCTCACTTGTGGTCCTAGCTCTTATCTTTTTTCTGTATCTCATGCAACCACCAGCAAGACCCTATCTCAAAAAACTTGGGGTGAATATTCAGATAGAATATTTATTACATTCTGAGACATATTGTCATTAATTTCCCTCAAGATACTGAAAATATTCCCCTTTGATGTGAACACCCTTATCCTACCATTCTTGGTAATCTGTCTTTTACTATATATATATTTTTTTTTTTTTTTTACCGAATGTAAATATTTACCTTTTTTTTTGTTGTTGATTACTTTGTGTACTTATTAAATAAACAAATGAAAAAAATAGTAGCTGCGTGTGGTGGTGCACACCTGTAATCCCAGCACTTGGGAGGCTGAGGTAGGAGGAGTGTTGTGAGTTCGAGGCCAGCTTGGGCTACAATGCAAGCGTAAGGCTGGCCTGAGGTACACAGTGCGACCCTGCCTCAAAAAACCAGGGCTGGGAGTTTGGCTCAGTGGCTTAAGCGCCTGTCTGGCAGGTGTGAGGCTGTGAGTTTGATCCCCAGTGCCGGAAAAAAAAAACAAAAAAACAACAACAACAACAAAAAAAACCCCAAGACAGTAGCTTTGGGGTGGCAACCACTTTTTAAAATGGGAAGATATTTGATGACCAATATCTTTCATTATCTGTGCTACAGACAGAAGAAAGTCTTGGTATTCTAATATAACAGAAAACCCAACTCAGGTGTCTAAACCAACAAAGACAGCATCCCATGACAAGATATACTGAAGTTTGGGGTCTCCGATGGGGGATAATTTGAGAACTTGGTGTAGTCTGGCAAGGGCTGATTTCTTTGCATTTTGGACCCACACTTCACTCATGGCACAAAATGGCTGCTTTAGCTCCGGCCATCCCATCCACAGCCATTCTTTTCCAGAGGCCAGGGAAGACCATTGTCTCTGAAATTTGAACTCTGAAGAGCAGAGGGCGTTCTTCTAGAAACCCTAGCATCACTGACACAGAATGGATACACAGTCCGGAGGTAAAACTGATCCGATCAGAACGCATGAATGTTGTTGGGGAAAAGAAAAAAAAAAAAATCCGAATTTGGGCAAGGAAGGAAGGGAAGCAAGACGGAGCTGGAAGGGTAGCCAGGAGCACGTGCAAAAAATCCTCTGCTTATTTTTCTGCCCAGTTATTTATAATCATTGTTTGCCTTTTACATATATTATTGGGTTTTTTGGTTCCTACGGGGGGCCAAAGATGTGAGATTCTGTTTTTCCCCTTTCCTGCCCATTCCCTTCGCTTAGGAGCCGTCTCCGGCGACTTTTGCCACAAAAACGCGTGACGCAAATACTTTTCAGGCTCAGAGTTGGAGAAATCTTCCTCCCCCGGCGCCCTGTTTATGTGGCAGAGGCCACGCTAGCCGGCCAGCTGAGTCTCAGGGACCGATATCGTGGTGTTTCCCGGCTGGGCTCCCTGGGACATCCGGACTTCTGCAGTCAGCCCGCCCGTGCGCCCTGGTGCCGACCCCGCCGTGCGTCTTTCCTGAGGCGAGGACACTCACGGACGCGGTGCCCAGCACTGACCACTGACCCCAGGGGAGATCGACTCACTCCCTCGCTTGGTCTGGCCTGAGAGTCTTTGGCACTGAGGTTGCAACCCGGGGCCTACGCTCTGAGCTGCACCCCAGACCCCTTTCCATTTCTTATTTGGAGGCGGGGTCTTGCTAAATGGCAAAGGTGCCCAGATTGGGCTGGAACCAGCGATCCTCTTGCCTCAGTCTCCCAGAGTGCTGGGCTGACGTTTTCTTTACCTAGTACTACCACCCAGGTGATGTTGTTTGGTCTCCCACTGCCCGTGCCTCATCCACGCGCCCCTCGTCTGATAAGCGGCTCCCTTCTTGGTCCCTTCCAGCGGGTGTTTCCAGGCTGCCCGGCAGGGGGCTCTGGAACCCTGGCCACCCAGGGTCACCTGCGCCACCGAGGACGCAGCACCGGGCTGGTGTCCCGCGCGCTCCTGGAAACCGGGCTGCCCCAGGGGCCCTGCGTGGCCACGCGGCTGACCCCGGAGCTGGCCACGCGCGTGGTCTTGGGCCTGCAGTCCATTTCCTGCGGCCGGGCTCGGGTGACCCCGATGCTCAGTCTGCAGCAGCTGCGGGGCGCAGGGGCTCCGGCCTGGGCGTGGACAGGGTCAGGAGCGGGTCAGGCGAGCGGAGGCCCCAGGGCCTTGTGCTGTGTTCATGCGCGCAGGGCGCAGGGCGCGCACTGTCCTCCACGCAGCTGCTCCACGCGCCATCCACGCCCTCGCGCGTGCGCACGAGGCTCGTACACTGCATGCGTGGCTGCAGAGTTGCACACGTGCAGACGCCCGCTGGCCCGTGCATGCGGCCCCTGCGCCCCCTGCAGCTCCTGCCCGGCTTCTTCTATTCCCGGCCCGGATGGACCCCGTACAAGCGCGCAATTGCGCAAGGGCGCCCCCCCCAACATCGTCCCGTTCCGTCCCCTCCGTGCGCCCCGCGGCATGGGGGGCCGAGCCTCCCCGCCTGCCCAGCCGCGAGGACCCGGCCGGCTCCGGGCTGCAAGCTGGCTCCGGTCCCGGGCCCCGGGAAGTGAGCGCGCGCGCGCGCGCGCGCAAACATTGCCTTTGGCAAACATTGACTTTGGCGCTGGCGATGAAAGGTGAAACCGCAGCCCTGGAAACGCGTGACCGCGCCCTGGGCGGGGAGGGAGCCCGGGGGTCGGGGGCAATGCGTGCAGGGGGCCGGGCTGGGCCGGGCTGTGCGCCCCCGCCGCGCTTGGGGCGGTGTTGGGGGCTGGGCTGGCGGCGCGCGGCGGGGGGCTGGGCTTCCGGGGCGCCCAGGCCAATCGCGGGGCTCGTGTTCCCGAGGCCGAGGCTGCAAGAGCCACACCCGGAGGTGCGGGGTGCTAGGCGGCGTGGAGAGGCCGGGGAGCGCGCGGGCGCGTGGGGCTGGAGACCGGGGGCGCGCGGGGCGCGGGGCGCACGGGGCCCAGCTCGCCGGAGTCGGGGGGCGGGGCGGCGGCTTGGCGGGGAGCTGGGAGCTGGGAGCGGGCCAGGGGGGCGTCGGCCGGCCGGACGCAGAGGCTGCCGGGGTGCAGGGGGTGCAGGGGGCGTGGCGGAGGGAGGCCCGGGCAGGCGAGACGCTTGGGGCCCCAGCTCGCCGCAGGGGTGAGCGGCGGAGGGTGGGTCGGGGCGGGGCTGCAGGACGGAGGGTGAGGGGCCGCGGGAGCTGGGGGCGCTGAGACCTGGGGGCAGACCCTGGGCCAGAGACGCAGGGGTTCGGGATGGGGTGCAGGGCCCAAGGCTGCTGAGGGGGCCGCGGGCCTGGTGCCGAAGATCTCCAAGCGCCCAGAGCGGAGGGGTCCCGGGGCCGACGAGACGCCAGGGGAGCACGGGGTTGCAGGGGTCGAGGTGCGGGGGCGCAGGGGTACAGGCTGCGGGGTGCGCAGGCGCCGGAGAACCCGGCCTGGACGCAGCCCAGTGGGCGCGGTGGGTGCCCGTGTGCAGGGTTTGGGGGATCAGAGCGGCCAATATGGGGGTGCAGGGTGTAAGATGGGGGGGCGCCCGGCCTGAGTTTAGGGTGCAGGCAGAGGCAGTCGAGCTGGGAGAGGGTGAGTACCGGGGCGCGGACTGCGCTGACCCGGGCGCCCGTCCCGTCTGGGGACCTAGGTTGGGTGCCCAGAGTTGAGAGGAGGTGCGGGGAGCAAGCGCATTTGGGGACAGCAGAGTGTGGGGGCCACCGAGGCTGCAGCGGGGGAGCAGGAGACGCTGAGAGGGTCCCGGGCTTGGGGACCCGGGTGCGGGCCGCAGAGGGGTCTCACGAGGGTCCCTGTGTCGCTTGCAGGCCTGGGAATCCCGCGCGGGCCCTGGCAGGACGTGGCGCTGTCCCCAGGGTGCTGGTGGCCTCCAAGAGTCCTCGCCCGGCGCCGGGGTGCACGCGGTGTCCCTGGCCTCCACGAGGACCATGTCGGGTGAGTAGCCCCGGGCACCCCCTAGCACCTTTCACATCCTGCGTCCCCCACTGGCGTCCCGGGGGGCCGTGGGGCTCGGGGCGTCTGACCGCTGCCCTCAGGAGGGGCGATGTCTTGGGTGCTGGGCGCCCCTTGAGAGCTCTCCGCTTGCCTCCTCCTCTGAGACGCGTTCTTGGAGGATGACGTGGTAGGAGAGGAGATAAGATCCTCAGGGCCCGGCAGGCCGGTGGCCGGAAATGCAGACTCCCCAACCTTCAGAGGGCGGTGCCTTCGGGTCCTCAGAGCTGGCGACCTCGGCCTCCTCCTCCTGTATGGTTTCCAGGCAAGACGCCTCCTTCCCCCCGAAGTCAGGAAAGTTAGGGGAGACCTGGCCTCTCCACCACACCGGCAGGTCCGTGCGTGTCTTGTGGGCATCAGATTGGGACAACTGAGATAACACCTAGAAATCAGAGGGTGGTTGTCACCCCAACCCAGGAGCAGGATCCTAGTCTTTTTGAAACAATTCGTGAGACCCCCGGTCCTGGCCCCAGACCACGCTGGGTCGCCCACGTGGGCCTTCAGCCACGAACACTAACGGCCCACACCACGGGCGGTGCTAGGGAAATCTGTGGGTCCTCTATCTCGCTCGGCCCCCCGACTCGGGCCTCAGACAGGAGTCTGGGAGCGGGGTGCTGAGCCTTGCAGAGGGGGTGTGGGTCGGATTCTGTTCCCGGGGTGGAGAAAGAGCTCTGTGTTCTCCGGATTTGCTTGGCGCTTTCTGGAGTGCGAACCACGGATGTCCCCCAGGCTGGGAGGCTCCACACACGCCCGCATTGATGGGGACTCACCGGTCAGCCCTGGAATGTCCCCGGGGGTGGGGGGGGATCCTAGGGGACCCTAATGTGGGGCTTCAACTCTGCAGAAAATTAAAGCCACCTTTGGAGGGCACAGGAGGGGAGGAGAAGCGTTCCCCGGGGTTACTGGAGGGGGAACAGGGAAAGGAGAGTAATAAACATTTCTTAAAAAAACAAACAAGCAAACCACTCAGCGGCTGCTGCAATCAGAAGGCTGAGCGTGGTTTATTTGCCTATTTATTTTTGTTTTGTTTTTTTGGTACCGAGGATCTAAATCACAACCTTGCGCCTGCCAGGCAGGCGCTTAAGCCACTGAGCTAAATCCCCAGCCCTATTTTTCAAGACAGGGTCTCACTACGCAGTTCAGGCTGGCCTTGAACTCTCCTTGCAGCCCAGGCTGGTCTTGAACTCACAAGGATCCTCCTGCCTCAGCCTCCGGAGTGCTGGGATTAAAGGCGTGTACCGCCATGCCTGGCTCTATGTATTTATTTTTATTTTGAAAACAGCTGCTTCGTTGACCTGGGCTAGAGTCGGGGGACAGGCTGGGTGCTTCCCCTTCCTTCCGTCCGGACTTGGGGCCGCGGTGGGTGATGTCAGCTCCCGCCGACCACGGGCGGGTGCGGGGCGGAATCCGAAACCCAAGGCACTGTGGCCTGCGTGTGCTACCGTAAAATTCAGAATTTACGTGGGTTTCACAAAGTCTCATCACGGGCGGTACTTAGAGGACCGTTGCTGATTGCACAGAGCGGGTCCTCCTTGACTTTGGGCCGTCTCACGACTGTTCCCCGAAACCTCAGCAAGCGGCTGCACGTGTCGTGGGGAAGCCGCTTCTGTCTCCGATCCCAGCCGAGCATTTTACTTCGGCCTGTCTCCCCGTGACAGTCTTTCCACGGACGCTATTTTTGCCGACCAGAGCTTCCAGCCCAAGCCGGAGCCTTCGCAGTGTCTCTGGCCGGGAAGAGCGTCGGTGAGGAGAGGTCCCCTCGTGAGGCGGCTCTGTCTCTGGGGTGCCTTCTGGTTTGGCATAGTTTGATGTTCTTGTGGAGGAAATCAAACAACAAGAAAACCGGCTCTTCCCCGAGCTGTGCTTGAAGCGTCTTCTTGCTCTGCGGAGGGCGGAAGCCGGTGACTCCAGTGAAGTGGAAAAGATGATTTTATCCGTGGAAGTGTAGCTCGGGAGATGGAGGGAGTTTCTAGCTGAAAGTGAAGGTCAGTCGTAAAGAACCCCTGGGCTTCCTTCTCCCCATTTTGAATCCAGTGTTGCTGTCCTGTGGGGTTGGGGCCACCCTGGCGACGCAGTTGAAAAGACCTCATCTTCACGCATCCCTCGCCTGGGTCCTGAGGGTCGGGGTCGTGGTGTAGGAGTTTGCGAGTTGAATGACTTTCAGACCGTAACACCCATTTGTTCTCACGATGCCACTGGAGTCCTCCGGAAGAGAGACGCAGCCAGTGCAAGAAGTTATGTCACTGATTTTCGTGTCAATCGACTTTCTGTTTTTGTTTCTGTC
>RJWM01028962.1:0-25000 GCA_004363535.1 Dasyprocta punctata | reverse complement strand
TCAATCCCCAGCACCAAAACAAATATAAAATAAAAGTAAGTAAAATGATGAGTTATGATATGTGAATATCTCAAATTGATAAAAAGAAAAAAGTGTATAGTGTGAAAAATATGATTATCTTTAAAAAGAAGCAAGGCATGATAGTGCACACCTGTAATCTAGCTCTTGGGAGGCTGAGGCAGGAGGATTGCCTGAAGTTTGAGACCAGCCTGTGTTACCTCAAGTTCAAGGCCTGCCTAAACTATGTGGCAAGACTCTGTCTCAAAAAACTACCAAAAAAAAAAAAAGTATATATGCATAAAACAGAAAAATGGATTTCATCTGTACTACATATTCATGAATTTTCTATTAAAAAAAGTATTGCTTTCTTAATTCAAAACTTGAGCAATATAATTTTGTGTGTGGGGGGTACTGGAAATTGAAGTTCTACCGCTGAACTACGTCCCCAGGCCTTTTTAATTTATTATTTAAAGACAGGGTCACACTAAGTTGCTAAATTGCCCAAACTGGGCTTGAACTTGAGATGCTCCTATCTCAGCCTCCCAGAGTGCTGGGTTTACAGGCGTGTGTCACCTTGCCTGGCTCAGGCAATACAATTTACTAAAGACACAGTAAGACAATGTGCAGACTGTCCATTGAGACTCGCTTCGAGGCAGTTTTTCTGGCCTGGTGAGAAAATCCAGAAAAGTGATTGCGAGAGCAGCCGGGTGTGTGGCGCCTGCCACCCTGCAGTGTCCGAGCCCCAGCTCTGCTGGCCGCGAGCCGTAGCCAGGGGCGAGCTGCGTTATTGTTGGCTGTCTCAGTTCTCTTGCCTCTCAATAGGCCTCGGATTAACATTTGCCTCCTAGGAACCTGGAGATTCACGACATGAGCTCAGGGCAATGCTCAGGGCAGCGCTTGGCACGCAACTGAAGCGCGGTCGCCGCGGCTCCCGACCTGGGCCTCTCAGTGTGCTGCAGGGGTCCCCTCGGAAGCAGCAGGACGGGGCCGCGGTCACCTTGTCCCTGTCTAGTGGACACAAGGCCCGGGGGTCATGGGGAAGCCAGAGCTCTTATCGCTGGGGCACGAGGGCAGGGGAGAGGAAGGAGGGGGCGCGAGTCCACCTTTGGGGACCAACTTCTCTCCAAGTGCGACCTCTAGCATGGGCCTTTTCTCCATCCTTTCTGTTCTCTGTCCCCCAAAAGTGACAGGCACCCAGGCACCGCCGGGGATGTCAGAGCAAGTCTTCCTGGAGTTCCTTCCTTTCTACTTCCTCCTCAGTGAAGAGCCCGTGAACAGTTCCCCCAAACGCCAAGGGGAGGCTGGTAGCTCCGGATCTGGTTAACTTCCGCTTTCTTCGTTGGTGTTTACAGAGGCCTGGGTGTCAGAAGTCAGGTCTGTGGCGCGACGCAGAAGCAGGATGGGTGTCCACAAAATCTGCCTTCTTTTCCCAGGCAGCCAAGAATAGCGGATTTTATTTTATTTTTTTTCAAACAAGGTCTTGCTATGTAGTCCAGGCTGGCCTTGAACTCACCGAAATCCTTCTGCTTCAGCCAAGTGCTGGGATTACAGGCAGGTACCATCATGCCCAGCAATCCCCTCTCCTACCCATAATCCTCTCTTACCTAAACTTTTCGTCTCTTGCTTGTTCCTTATTACCCTATCTTCAGTAAGCTTCCTTTCAAAAATACCAAAACAAGCTGGGTGTGGTGGCACACGCCTGTAATCCCAGCACTTGGAAGGCTGAGGCAGGAGGATCCCTATGAGTTCAAGGCTAGCCTGGACTACAATGAGACTCTGTCTCAAAAAACCAACAAAACAAAAATCCAAAAGAAAACAATCTTACCTCATGTTTTCTTTCCCCACATCAAGTTTTGATCCTATTTCTTTCCCTCATTTGTACTATCAAGTATTACAACATCAACTCTCCTGTTCTGACTTTCTTCTGCCTCCCTACCTCTCTCCAAGCACACCTAACCCACTGACACTGTCTCCCTAGTATCCCCTTAGTCTCTGAAGTAATGCGAGGAGGTTAGAAACTATTGGAATTAGATTTCAAAGTTTTGGGTTCTAGGGAATCCATGCCAGGCAAGCGCTATACTGTTGCTCCAGTGCTTCAGTATGTTTCATCTTAACGGTTAATATTTATATTTTTGTGTCTTAGCACATACATAATATTTACTGCTGGGCATGAGGGCACATACCTGTAACGCCAGCGGTCTGGGAGGCTGAGATGAGACGATTGTAAATCAGCCCAGGCTGTTTGACTTAGTGAGATCTGTCTTAAAATTAAAAATTTTTTTAAAAAAGGCTGGAGATGTAGCTTCATACAAAGGCCTTGGGTTCAATACTTATACTAAAAACCAAAACCAAAACCAAAACCTAAATCAAAACCAAAATCAAAACAAAACAAAACAAAACACCCAATAACTTAGAATTCTGCTTGAATATGTATCTAAAAAATAAGAATATTGAGACTACATATATGTAATTTATGAATAAACATGTAATGAGGGTATATTAAACTTGTTATTGAAAGCTTAACCTTGTAAGAAAATATCTGAAGTGGGGCGTGGTGGTGCATGCCTATAATCCCAGCACTTGGGAGGCTGAGGCAGGAGGATCATTGTAAGTTTGAGACCAACCTGGGCTACACAGTGAGCTTGAGGGCAGCCTGCCTGAACTGCATAGTGAGACCCTGTCTCAAAAAAAAAAGAAAAAAGAAAAGAAAGAAAGAAAGAAAAAGTCTGAGACTACTGGTTTTCAGGCTAAAACACAGGCACCCCTCCTCTCTTTTTTTGTGGAAGTGGGGATTGAACCAGGGCCTTTGTACTGAGATGAATTCCTAGCCCCTTTTATTATATTTTTTAATTTAAAAATTTATTTATTTATTTATTGTCTTTTTGAGACAGGGTCTTGCTATGTAGTTCAGGCTGAACTTCTGCTCACTTTGTAGCCCAGGCTGGTCTCAAATTTGCAAGGATTCTCCTGCCTCAGCCTCCTGAGTGCTGGGATTAGAGGCATGTGCCACTACGCCCAGCTCCCAGTCCCTTTTAAATCAAAAAAATTTTTAAAAATTATTTTTTGCTGTATGAAGTATACTTTCCACTTTATTACTTTTTTCTTAGGAGTCGGTTTTTCTTTATCCGTGAAGACTCAGGTCCTCGCGGGCTTTAGTTGGGGTCATGGGGCAGCGCCCACAGTGCTTAGTCCTTCTGGGCCTTGCGAGATCCATCCCTGACCACTGCACCGTGGATGGCGCAACGTAGGCTGCGTTGCGGCTTCACACAGAGCTTGGGAAGCGCACAGCGCCAAAGGCACTGGCTTCGAAAATGTCCCTGATGCAGCAGTCTTTGCACTACTAGGTTTCCGAAGGATGAACTTAATATCTTTATCTGAGGGCGCACAACAGGTGCAGTTCATGCAGCAGACAGGCTGTGTCTGACCATCGCCCCTTCTGCCACGATATTTGTTCCTACTTTTCTCTTCTGTCACCTTGGAAGCAAGGACCCCAAAGATTTAAAGTGATTTTATTTTATTTATTTAGCCATGGAGTCTTCCTGGTCACTAAGTCTCTTGGTCTGGGCTCCAACTCTATCCTCCTGTCTCAGCCTCCCAGAGTGCTGCAATTATAGGCGTGTGTCACCCTGCGTGTTTCAAAACCTTTCTTTATGGCTTTTATGGCTGTTCAGAGAATTCAACGTTAAATGATTGTGTGGCTTCCTTTACCTCCTCATCCTCCCTTTTTAACATGTATTATGTTCTATACTATATTCAGCTACTAGGCCTCTTCCAAATGCACTCATTATTGTGTTTTAGTTTAGAACACAGTAGATGTTCAATCAAATCTGTTATGCAGTCTTTTTAGATTATTGCACTCTGAGCTGGACTTGTTGGCACAAGCTTGTAATCCCAGCATTCAGGAGGCTGAGGCAGGAGGGTCATCATGAGCTTGAGGGTCATCATGAGCTTGAGGCTCATCACTCCATCAGCTTTTTTTTTTTTTTGGTATCAGGAATGGAACTCAGGACCTCATGCTTGCCAGACAGATGGTGTGCTACTGAGCTATATCCCTGGCCCTCCATCAACTTTGAAACTTCGCTGCCACATTCTCTCAAGGGCATGATTTTTAGGGCATTATCTTGGTTTTTCTTCACTGCTTTAACTATTCTTTTTGTTTTCTTCATTTGCTATTTCCTCCATATTCATTCTACAATTTTATGTATTTATTTGTCTTTTTGGGGCAGGGTTTTACTATGCAGTTCAGGTTGGCCTTGAACTCACTTTATAACCCAGGCTAGCATCAAACTTGCAGATTCTCTTGCCTCAGTCTTTTGAGTGCTGCGATTACAGGTGTGTGCTACCACATAGGGATTTAATTTTAAATTTAAATTAATTTAATTTTATTCTTGTGGTATTGGGGATGCAACTCAGGGCCCTGCATGTGCCAGGCAGTTACTGTACCACCAAGCTATACCTCAAATCCCGTGAGTATTTTTGAACCCTTGCTGTGCCATGTGTGGTGACAGGACAAGTAGCTACCTCCCTCCAAACTCAGTTACCAGCCCTTTCCCCTTGTTTGCTGGCTCCCATGTAGTCTCCTCCCTTCCTATTTACTGGTATTTCTGCCTGTGTATGCTTGTAGCCCTGCCTGCATTTGCTGTGCCTCTTTCCAGTCCTGCCTTCAGCCCGCACAGCCAGCTTCAGCGTTTCTGACTCTGACCTGTCCCGTTTCTTTGCACTCCTATTGTTACCACTTGCCTGCTTGTGTTAGAACTGGTTCTTTATTCCAGGCATGGTGGTGCATGCCTGTCATCCCAGCACTCCTGAGGCAGGAGGAGCAACATAAGTTCAAGGCCAGCCTGGGCTACACGGTGAGTTTAAGGCCAGCCCGAAAGACAGAGACTGTCATAAAAACAAAAATAAAACAAAAAACTGCTTCTTGGTTGAGGTAGTTTTCCAACTGCTATCTGTACCTCTTGTCTCTGTGGTGTAACTCGGTTTATGCCTGGCTGCCCAAAGTTTTACAAACTTGTCAGTTTTCCCCCATTAAAGGGTACAGCGGGGAGGAGTGTGGAGGAAGTTTGAGTCCTTTTCCCAGCAGTGCGTTTGAACCATTTCACCTGGTAAGCTCAGGAACTCTTCACGCTGTTTGGCTTGGTGTTTGAAGGTTCAAGTGTATTCCCCACTTGCCCTGCTTAGTGTTCATTGTAAAGACACTGTGCCACTTTTGGGTCTTTGCTAGCTTATACTTTTCATCAGCTCCCTTAATACCTTTTTTCCCTACTTTTTCCCTCTGGTGTTGGATTAAACTCAGGGCCTTTTGCATTGAGCAAAAGATCCTCAGCCTTTTTATTTTTTAAATTTTGGATCTCATTAAGCTGGCCAAGCTGGGCTTGAACTTTGGATCCATCTGCCTCAGCCTCCCAGAGTGCTGGGATCACAGGCACGTGCCACCAGCCCGGGTTGCTCTCCCTATTTTCACTGTCTTCTCTGTTCAGATGAAATCCCAGGCAATCCCTAGAAATAGGCCTCTTGTAGCCTAAAGCTTGTTGAAGTTTACTATGCTCTAAGCACTGTTCTGCTTTAAATGCGTGTTCCCACTTCATTTTCTCAAACCCAGGTGCATATTTTCAGCACCTTCGTTTTATAGACAGGTTAAATAATTTGCCCAAGGTCACAGGTGGCAGAATCCAAATATGAAAGCAGGTCTAATTCCAGCATTCGGGCGCCTTTGAGTGCCTGTCTGACCCCACAGTTGAAGTGTATGGCAGTCCTACCTCCAGGGACTCTCATAGCCCAGCCTTGGAGCAGATGTTTTGTGGTAAATCTTCGAATGTATATTGTGGATAATTCTCCGACACAGGAGTTTATCATTGCTATCTATCTCTTGTGTAGTACCTGGGGGCTGAACTTCTTTGGCTCCTGCCCAGTGGAGAATTTTCCTCCTCAGGTTCAGCCTAGTCCCCGCAGCCAATGAGGACGTAAGGCTGGCGAGCGAGGCCTTTACCACAAAACCTTTCTCTCACTGAAGAGAAAGTGTGGCACTCAGACCTTTTTGGGGGTGTTTGCTAACAATGCAGTTTTCTGATAATTCTGGGGGTGGAAACCAGAAATCTGCATTGTTAATGCTCCGATTATCCTAAGACTGGGGTCACTGGGTCCTGCCTTCAAGGACTCCCCATTTAGGTGGGACTGTTGCCTGGTAGGAGTCCCTAAACATTGCACACAGCTCAAGATGTAAGAAACAGGGCCTTTTGTTTCTGGGTACACTGCTTGACAGGTGTAATAACATCCTCTGACAGGCCGCCTGCCACAGGTGCATGCTTGCCACGTGTGTCGCCCGGCTGGTACCATCCCCCACCCCTCCTGCCACACAACCCAGACCCTCAGTCCCCACCACCACCCCGCAGCTGTTGCCCTCCTCGGGACCCCACCCCTCGCCCTCACCCCTTACCCCCTCCCCAGGGTCCTCCCACCTCAGAGAATGTATTGTTCCTAGCTAAGTTTTCCTTGTGGGATGGGGGTAAAGGGGACTGGTGAGATGGAGAAGGCTCTCCATTCATTAGATCCTACTGAATGGGTCCTTCTTTCCACCTTATGCTTTCTACCAGAGAGACGGGAAGAGGCCCCTCTCTGGACTTGGGTGATCGTTCCCTGGAAGAGCCCCTCCATCTCTGCAACATCCCCAAGCAGGGTGCTGCGTTCCTTTGTTGGGGGCAGAAGGTATGGATTCTTACCGATGAGGCAGCAAAGAGCTTCAGACAACACCAGCAGGCCCACCCTTCTCCCTCTACCCTCCGAGCACCTAACACTAAAAGGGAAGGAGAAAAAAAAGCACCAACAAAGAGTTTAAGATAGTAATTCCCAGCTTTTTCAAATATGAAGCATTTTTTAACCAATCCATTTTTTAATTCTTAAATTCTTGACATTACAGAACTAAACTGAAATTAACATTCCACTCTTACATTTCTTATCGACAAACAGAAATAAAATCCATGAGCCAAAAAACCCAAAACAAACTAAAAACAGGGAAAAGCTTATAAAACTAAATATGGATCCCAGCATTAACAGCTGAACAGAGAATGTGATTTTTTTTTTTTAAATTCTTAGCGGATGATAAGGTGTAGAAACTGAACACTTACAAATTATTTAAAACCTGGAATCACTGACCAGAAATTACACAGTTGGATCATGGGAAAACAGCAGAAGAGGGTTATGAGTGAACCTACACTGTTCTAGCTGCACCCCATGCCCTTCTCAGAGGAAAGCCTGGCATTGATTAGATATTGGGCCAGACTAATGCTGGCAGCCGAGCCAGTAATAGTAACCTGCCTACCAGAGGAGCCTTCGACTGGGTTGGCAATTTTGATCTGGGCCCCGGACATCTGGCGGATCTCATTGATGTTGGCGCCTTGGCGCCCGATTATGCAGCCGATTAAGTTATTTGGAATGGTGAGTTCATGGGTGGTTTGAGTAGATGCATCCAAACTTGCCCAATAGCCTTTCACCTCTGGAGAGCTGGAGTCAATTCCGGCGAATCCGGTCCCGCCGTGCATCATGGCAAAGTGAGACTGTTGTCTTGCCACCTGGTTCAGCTTGGCCAGATCGAGCGGTGAAATGGTGTGTTGTCCTTGAATCGAGTAGGCGTCCAGAGGTGGTCCCTCCAGGTCATGGGTGGCGTGGGGGTAGCCCGCGGCGTCGCTGCAGCGATCTTGGCCGCCCGCGCAGATGACCGGCGAGCTGGCCGGCATGGGCTGGTACGGAATGGTCATGACTCGCCCCTGCGGAGACTGGGAGAGCGTCTCCAGCATGACCAGGCAGATCTGCTTGACACACTCGGTGACGGACTGCGGCACGCCCGCGATGGTGATGGCCCGCTCGGTCGAGTTGGGCAGCATATCCCCCGCCACCTGGACCTGGGCCCCCGTGCTCTCGCGGATCTCTTTGATCTTACAGCCGCCTTTCCCGATCAGGGAGCCGCACTGGGTAGCCGGCACCACCAGCCGCAGGGTCACCGGGGGCCTGCTAGCCGCCGTGCTGTTGGTCATGGAGCTGTTGATATCTTCCTCCAGCTTGTCGATAATCATAGCGAAGGCCTTAAAGATGGCATTGGTGGGGCCGGTGAGAGTGATGATTCTCTCCGGGCAGTTCCCCTCCGAGATGTTGATCCGCGCGCCACTCTCCTCGCGGATTCTCTTAACCGACTCCCCTTTCTTCCCAATGATGCTTCCTACTTCCTTTCCGTGCATAAGAAGTCGAATGGTGAGAGTCACATTTAGTCCACTTTCAGTCACACCGGCATCCATGGCGAGCGGCGGGCGGCGTTCGGGGGAGTTGGGCTCGTTACGTGGTCAAGTCTTTGGTAGCTGGCGGGGGGAGGGGAGGTGTAGGCCCAAAACTGCCGGCGTGAGGCGAGCGAGGGCCGCGGGAACGAGCGGGCGCGGGCGGGAGGCCGCGGCGTCGTCGCAGGGGCGGGCGGCGGCTGCGGAGGGGGCGAGCGGGGCCGGGAGCGGCGGGCGGGCGGGTGGGCGAGGGCGCGGCGGTAGCGACTCCGGCGGCAGCCTCGGCGGTCTGGGCGGGGCGGGAAGCCCGCTTTCAACCCCGCGTACCCTCTGACCCCGGAAGTGCTTGCTGCGCAGGACCCCTTGAAAAAAATGAGGACCCGTATTTTTTAGGTCACAAGATTGCGCCAATCCCCACACGGTACTTTAAAAAAAATCCCTTTTAACACTGCAGTGGTGAAAATAATGCACATGATAGGTGGAAGCTGTGAGTCCGGCAAAGTTTTAAAGTGAACGTGTATTTCATTAACTATAACGGCGCCGGCGGGTGACTGAAAATATTAGCGTTGCATATGGGAGCTACACATTATTTTCGTGCTTTACCAAAATGATTTGTACACAGAACGACATGGGCAGTCCTAGCGGTCACTGCAGGCGGCCTTTGGGACACCGCGGATTTAAAACATGCGCGTGAGGTAGCCAGAGCGCATGCGCCAAGGTGTGGGTGATGCGGGAGGGGCTGCTGCAGTCTTCCGGGGGGGAGGGGTGGTGAGGCGCGGCCTGGCGGGCGGGTGCGCGCGCGGGCGGGCACGTGGGGGCCCTTTAGTCCCCGCCGTCCGGGCGCCCCGCACCAGCCCCCACCCCTGCTCCGGCCCGCGAGGCAGCCGGTGATCGCAGAGACCAAATCCACCCCAGCCCCGCCACCGCAGGAGTGCTCTGCTGTTTTTGCGAAGTGCTAGAAACACCGCCATAAAAAGAATGGCGTCCATTTACATAATGCTTTGTTTGCATTTTGAGGGTTTCTTTTCGATTAGACCTACAGAAACCCCACCTCCTGCCCTCAATGTTGTTTCAACCTCCGCAGTCCTGTCAGACACTTGAGACAGTGTTTCTGTAGAGACCTAGTTTATTCAGGTGGAGCCGAGCAGGGTTTTGAAGGGTTACTGCGGGCTTTGCCGCGCGGTCTACTCTCGCTCCCACAGCTGCCTTTCGGGCCTACTTGCTCTTGGCGCAGCCGCCGCACCCGGCTGTCCGGGGGCGGCCCCGCCATCTTGGATATTCATTCCTGCTGCATTCCTCCCGCTAGGAAATGTCGCTCGAGACGCTGGCGAGGCAGTTGGGATTTTTACCCCTTCGCTTTCCTCCTTGGGCTAAACCAGACCAGAGAAAATCGTGCGAGCAAGGTGTATTAGAATCCCGCAGAGAGCGGCTAACGTGGTGCTTCTCCGCCTCCCCCTTCCCCGCGGTGGTGGCCGCCATGTTTATTGAACACAAAATGGCGACACGTGGCCTGAATGTGTCGCCGATGAGATTGGGGTCGACCCGAAAGCTCCAGAACGCGCCCCTTCTTGCCTATTACTGCGGCGCATGTTTCATGAGCCCTCCAGGACCGGAGCCTGGACCTATGCTTGCCCCAAGAAGTTTAATGCTTCTTCCTTGCTCCCCTTAATTTGTAATGGAAGTGTGAATAAGTGTAAAATGCAGGCACAGCATTGACCCTATTGTTCTTTTTAAAATTTAGTAATGGATAATGGGGGACAGTATTAAGGGAAAATTTTAGGCCTCCCCCTCACTCCCCACCCAGTACCAAAGCACTTAGTTTAAGGACTGAGATGGGAAATTATTGCTTTTCTAGAACTCAGGTCCTGGCTGTGCTGGAGATATCAAGATACGGTTTTATGCAGTCTCCTAAAAGAAGTTGGTGAATGAGAGACGGGGAGAGCTGTGACTTTCACAAGCCAACTGGTCGGTGACCTGCAGTTTACCTGGTGCTCGCTTTTATAGTTTGGAAGAGGCAGGGCCTATGCTAGGTGTTGCACTGGGCAATAGCTTTAATTTTTGCCACGCTCCTCAGAGGAGGTGTTACCATATCTCAATCTCTTTTGTTTTTTATTTAACAGAGGAGGACACTTAAACCTAGAGAGATGAGGTGACCAATTCAAGGTCACACAGTGTTGGGAGTGGAATCCAGACCTTCTGATTTTCTTGCTGGTGAGCATGTTTTTGAGACTATTCTGTAATTCAGGATTTTAGAATTTAAATGCTATTTTCAAGAGTTAGATGAGTTCTCCGGGTTAAAGGAACCCCTCGGGTAACCCTTTGTTGTGTAACCAGCCCCATTTATATCTGGAAACTTCCGTTTTTTCCCCTCCTGATGCGTGACACCTGTATGAGCTGAAATGTTATTTTATGGGGTGTCTGGATGAGGATAGGGAGGCGGAAGTGATTCAGCCCTGCCCAAAGGCTCAGGTATCTGTCGTTCTGTCCTTGTCTGTGGCTCATTTGAGTATGCCTGGCTCTGAGGAGAGTGAACAGTTTCTCTCCGTGACTCATTACTTCCTTCAGCTATTCATTTGCTTGATTCCTGCCTTCCGCACCCCAACCCTTTAACCAGGAAAAATGAATTATTTTACTTTGGCGATGCTCCATTTCTCTGTAAATATTGACAGAGAATGATAGAGTGTTAGATAAATCATAGTCTGTGGATTTGTCAGTGTAACACATAACTAGTGAGCGTGGTGACAGATATGCACCTTAACAGAGCTCTGCTTTTGTGGATAGTATCAGATGGAGAGAGGGGCTTTTTGCTCTTAACTTACATTCATATCATGTAACAAATTTCCCAAAGTGCTTTGACATTATTTTATATAACTGCAAAGGGTGTTAATAGGTATGTACAGAATAGCAAGGATGGCAGTAATCGCACTAAATGTTTATAGAGTGTGGTAGGACTGTTGTAAATATTATTGTGTGATTTACTTTAGTGGCTCTCATACACACACACACACACACACACACACACATTTTTTTTTGGTACCAGGGATCGAACTCACGACCTAAAACCTACCAGGCAAGTGCTTGAGCTGCTGAGCTAAATTCCAGGCCCCCATATTATTAAAAGCAAATTACGGTAAGAAATAAATTTCACGTTATGATTCAGAAATACACTCATATAACACTTTTGTAAAACTTACTACTACATGCAGTGTACTCTGGAATTTTCTGTTCACGTCTCTGTGTTAAAAGAAAAAGGGGGCCAAAAGTCAGGCATGGTGGTGCACTCCTGTAATCCCAGCACTTGGGAGGCTGAGGCAGGAGGATCATTGCAAGTTCAAGACCAGCCTGGGCTACAAAGTGAGCCCAAGGCAATCCTGAACTGCATAACCAGACCCTGTCTCAAAAAAAAAAAAAAAAAAAAAAAAAAAAAAAAAAAAAAAAAAAAAAAAAAAAAAAAAAAAAAAAAAAAAAAAAAAAAAGAAAAGAAAAGAGAAAGGGGGTCATTTTAATTAATGTGATTAAAAGATCCACTAGTAGATTGTGACAAATATGTGCATTTAATCCTCACACAATGTCCTGAAATGAGTGGTGATATTATTTCCATTTTTATGTAAGTACAGTTAGGTGGAGGAATTCTTTTTTTTTTTGAAATGGGGTCTCACTATGTAGTTCAGGTTAGCTTTGAACTCACTTTGTAGCCCAGGCTGGCCTTGAGCTCATGGCAGTCCTCCTCCCTCAGTCTCCCCAGTGCTGGGATTATAGGCATGCGCGCAGGTGAAGGAATTTGTCTGAGATCACATAAAATGGTAAAGTAAGGATTTGTATGTAGGCAGTCTGAATCCAGAGACTGCATACTTAACAACTAAGATAGATGTGGTCTCTATAGAGGCCCTTGTCATTTAGAGAAATAGAGTAAAATAGGGACTTAAAAATATTAGTAAATAGCCGGGCGTGGTGGCGCACGCCTATAATCCCAGCACTTGGGAGGCTGAGGGAGGAGGAGCGTTGTGAGTTTGAGACCGACCTGGGCTACAACTCGAGCGCAAGGCTGGCTTGAGCAGCACAGTGCGACCCTGCCTCAAAAAAACCAGGGCCGGGAGTTTGGCTCAGTGACTTAAGCGCCTGTCTGACAGGCACGAGGTTGTGAGTTCAATCTCCGGTGCCAAAACAAAACAAAACAAAATATTAGTAAATAAAAAATTTTAGTAAATATTGAAAAGGAGACAGGAGGACTCAGTTACATATAATTGAGAGGTAACCTGATTCACAACCTTCTGATTCTCTAAATCTGCTTTTTTTTTTTTTTTGTTAACTTCCTTAAAGAAAATTTTATGCATCAGGTCTTTCTATTTTAATTGTCTTCTGCATATTATTTCCTTGATTTCCTCTTACCTGAGTACCTCTAGGCTCAGTATAGTTCTGTAGTGAATTCTTCCCTTTCCCAGCTTCCCCAGCTTTCAGCCCCACTTCTTACCTCAGAATCCTGTTTCCCTCCTACAGTGGTCCACATTTTGCTTCTGATTAATTTGTACAGTGATACTTCTTGGTGTTGAAATGTGCTATACAGGTCACAAGTGCCTTGATAATCTGGCAAAGCAGGCTCTAGACTTTGGAATCCTAGACCCTAACCCCAGCTCTGTGACTAGCTCTGAGACTAGCTCTGATATGTCTATAACTTATCTATTTGGGCTCATTTTTCCCATCATTAAGCAAAACATTATATGATCTTTAAGCCCTTCCCTAATTTTATCTAGAGAGTAATATTGTTCAATGACCTTGGTTATTTGTGGGGGTCAAGTAAACATTTTATTCACTTTTGTCAAATTCTCTACTCCCTTTTTCAGACTGCATTCTCCTGTGACTTCCACACCACTCTTTTTATGGGTGAAGCCTCCTGAGATACGGAACAGCAAACTAAATAGTCACCACCCCACCCCTGGAGCCTCACACATGACTCTTCTCCCATTCAAGTGACCACAGGTTGGTAAAGGGGTTTAGCAAGACTGGGAAGGTGAGTCAGGCTTAGATTTTGGCAGCTGAACCACTAGATTTATACTCCATTCAGAGGACTGATTTTTCTTTTCTGTAATTGTTACAGTGGTATGTTATGTAAAACCTTTCAAAATGATTTTACATTACTTGTTTAATCATCTCAGGCAATTTTGCCAGCAAGTTATTATCATCAGTTTACAGAAGAACCATTTTTGGATGAGAGAAATGACATGACTTGCCCAAGGTTACACAATTTGTCAGAACCTGGGCTAGGTCTTTTGATTCCTGGTTGTGGATTGTTTCTTTGTGGACTTATGATTCCTGTGGAATGACTTTACCCTTTTTTTTTTTTTTTTTTTGGAGACAGGGTCTTGCTACGTGATTCAGGCTGGCCTTGAACTCGATGTATAGTGCAGCCTGGCCTAAAACCAAGCTATCTTCCTGCATCAGCCTCCTGAGTGCTGGGATCATGGTGTGTGCCAGCATGCCTGGCATATGTTAAACTTAAAATGGTTCCTAGCCAGTGTTTATTTTTCTATTCCAGTCATGTATTCCACTTACCTTAGGCTCCTTTCTTAGTTTAAGAGAATCTTTTCTCCCTTGTTCTGTAATGTTTATGAACTTGGAATGTAGTGGGAATGATCCCTCAGTGAGACTTTTTTTTTTTTTTTGCAGCACCAGGGATCGAACTCACAACCTTGCACCTGCCAGGGCAGGCGCTTAAGCCACTGAGCCGAACTCCCGGCCCTAGTTTTTTGAGGCAGGGTCGCACTACGTAGCTCAGGCCAGCCTTGCGCTCGCGTTGTAGCCCAAGCCGGCCTCGAACTCACAACGCTCCTCCTACCTCAGCCTCCCAAGTGCTGGGATTAAAGGCGTGCGCCACCATGCCCGGCACTATTATAACTATTTAAATTTGCCCCACTAATATGCAGTATATATATGTGTGTGTATGTGTGTGTGTGTATATATGTGTGTGTATATATATATACATATATAGTTACAAAACATGCCTTCACTTTTTTTCTCCCCTTTCAAATTTTTTTACCTAGTTCTCTTTTATTTAAAATAATAGTAAAATGAAAGACCCTCTTTCCTATTATATTCTAGGCAACTACAGCCTAGAAACATATTTTAACCATTTTGGATATAGTAACAAGCTGTCTTCATGTCCTGGTAATCCTGTGCTGCTGTTAGAGGGTCACTTAATTAGCTTCCTGAGAAACAAAAGGAATACATTGGTGTAGTTTCAGAAGTAGCCAGGAGATACAGCAGCATCCTTGGCCATTGAACAAAGCAATACCCATGGGCCTGTGGTACTTCTACCTGCAATAAGGTGTGCAAAAGGTGGCAAAGGAAAGTTGAAAGAAAAAATGAGTACAAATGAAAAGTATGGAAAGTGAGGAAGGAAGAAAAGGAATGAGCCTAAGGTAGAGAGAACCAGGCGTGGTGGCCCAAACCTACAATCCTAGCACTCAGGAGTTTGAGACTAGCCTGGGCTACAAAGTGAGCTCAAGGCCAGCCTGAACTGCATAGTGAGACCCTATCTTAAAAAAAAAAAAAAAAAATTAAGGTAGAAGAATACAGGATTGGTGGGAAGGACATTAAGAGAACAGTCTAGAAGTCCATCCTCACCTCTCCCTGCTGTGGTCTGAGAAGTATAGGCTCTGTCTTGCATCAAAGAGCACCTAGCATGATGACTCCTCCTGACTTGATTTTGAGTAACATGTACTTTTTAAAAAATCATCTATTTTCATTATCAGGTAGAGGAAATTCTTTTTTTTTTCCACTCTCAACTGGAATGGGATTAGATATCAGTAATTTTGATATTAATCAGAATTCAGTTGGTTTATCAGGATAAATGTGATTAAAAAAATCACAGCAAGTATTGTAGGTCAGAATCTATTCAGTCACTCAATAATTAATTACTGATTGTCCCTGACACCGAGGATATAGGAATGAGTACAATCCTATCCTTATCTTCCAGACATTTGTGGTCTAGAGAGGGGGACAGACCAGTAACAGCACAATGTTAAGTAGTAGGATGTGAGTCTGCGAAGTTAATGGCAGCACAGTGTAGGGTCTTAATGTAGCCTTGGCAAAATTCTGAGAAGGTTGTTGAGATAAGTTGACATTGTGTGTGCCAAAATGTCAGGTGGTGGAGGACAGGAGAAGGGTATTCAGTCAGAGGGAACAAAGTCCATTCAGCAGCCACTGCCACTTCAGGATGGTATGAAGGATTATCTAACTCTTAACGATTATTGTTTTACTACCTCAATACTGTGGATTATTACTATTTAAGACAGGGTCTTGCTATGTGGCTCCGGCTGGTGTTGAATTTGTGATCCTCTTGCCTCAGCCTCCTGAAGACTGGGATTACAGATGTGTACTACCATGCCTGCTTTCATACTGTTGATTATTGAGCCTTGATTATGCTTGCTAAAGTTTTTATTTTTTTTTTTGTGCCGGGGATCGATCAAACTCACGACCCTGTGCTTGCCAGGCAGGCGCTTGTGCCTGCTGAGCTAAATCCCCAGCTAAAGTTTCTATTTTGGAGCAATAGTTCTCTTTTAAAATGAAGATACCACTTGTTGAGCATGATGGTACATCCTTGTAATCTCAACACTTGGGAGGCTGAAGCAGGAAGATCAGGAGTTCATAGTTAGCCTGAATGACATAGGGAGACCCTGTCACAAAAGGAAAGATACCAGAAATTGCACTTCTATCTAGACATTCTAAGGAGAACATGTAAATGAAACATGGCTTTTGAATTAGCAAACAAGTGACAATCCTTTGTTCAGTAAGGAAGAAGATACAATAGGGTGAGGTGGTGTGTAACTATAATTCCAGCCACTTGGGAGGTTGAGGCAAGCAGATCATTTAAAAGTTTGAGGGTCAGGGATATAGCTCAGTGGCATAAGCACCTGCCTGGCAAGCCCAAGTCCTGTGTTCGATTTCTGGTACCCCCTCCCCCCAAGTTTGAGACCAAACACATCAAGACACTATGTCAAAATGAAAAAAAGAAAAAAATGGCAGTGCACAGTTTATCCCTCTATCATTCATCCAACTTTTTTTTTTTTTTTTGCGGCACCGGGGATCAAACTCACAACCTCGCGCCTGACAGACAGGTGCTTAAGCCACTGAACCAGACTCCTAGCCCTAGTTTTTTGAGGCAGGGTCACACTATGTAGCTCAGGCCGATCTTGTGTTCGCGTTGCAGCCCAAGCCGGGCCTCAAACTGACAATGCTCCGCCTACCTCAGCCTCCCGAGTGCTGGGATTAAAGGTGTGCGCTTCCATGCCTGGCTTCATCCAACTTTTGAATCTGATTGCTGTTATTTTTGTCTTTTGAGACAGGGTCCCACTATGTAGTTCAGGCTGGCCTTGAACTTACTGTGTAGCCCAGGCTGGCTTTGAACTCATGGTGATCCTCCTGCCCCAGCCTCAGGAGTGCTGGGATTACAGTCATGCACCACCATACCTGGCCTGAATCTGATTATGTTTTGAAGATGTGTATGTGTATTTAGCATCTTTGTTTCACTGGTAAGGATGTTTGAGTTAGGAAGAAAAACAGTTGAAGAACAATTGCTACTTTATGGTAGAACAAAAGAAGTAACATTTAAATAGCTCATTTCTCTGATCCCACCTACTGAACACAAATAATACGTAGTCAGGGATTTTGAGTCACAGTTGCTTCAGTCAGACAGAGCATTTGTTCACATTATTCACTATGTAAAGTCTGCTATGTCCAGATTAAGAGCATTGATTTTTGTTTTTCTTTTTTTGAGACATGGATATAGCTGTATTAAACAGAAACACTAGTGTATTCATTGGACACTACTGGAATTTTACCTAGATTAAAAGAGAAAAAAGTGTGAAATAGGAAAGAATGAGCTTACAAAATTGCACATAAATTCAGTGATCATTTCTGTGCCGTTGTCTTTAGTGACCTCTACTAGCGTTTCACATTGCCTTCTTGTACCCAAGTTTCACTTGGCTTGTAGGACGTGACTCCCTTGGCTATCTTTCTGCCTACCCCCTCTTACTGTTTCTCCTGATCAGTGAAAGAGTACTCAGGGCAGACCTTGGGTCCCTCTTCTATCTACGTTCATTTCCTGGGTGATCTTTTTCAAGCCTTTAAACACCATCTATTACCGGATGATTCTTGAGTTTATACTTCTGGCTTCAGTGTCTGCCCCAGGAGTTGACTCATTGTTTTTCCCTGCTGTGCTGGGAATCTGTCACTGTGTTACACCCCAGCCTAAGTTACTGTTTTGATCATCACTTTATACTCATCTCCTTGACCAGTGCCTAGAACATAAGAGTTGAATTAATACATTTGTTCAGTTTTTATTGTATTTTATTTTTTTTTGGTAGTGGGGATTGAACTCACGACCTTGCGCTTGCCAGGCAGGCACTAACACCACTAAGCTAAGTCCCTGGCCTTGTTCAGTTTTTAAACAAAATAATATTGAATATATACAGGGTTGTATACCACATAATGTAGATAATAGCTCTATATTATGAGTAAGATATTGTTTCTATCTTCAAGTTTCCTTTTTTTAAGACAGGGTCTCGCTATATAGTTCAGGCTGGCCTTGAGCTCACTTTGTAGTCCAGGCTGGTCTTGAACTTGCAACGATCCTCTTGCCTCAGCCTCCCGAGTGCTGGGATTACAGGCATGGGCCACCATGCCTGGTTTGTCTTCAGGTTTCTTGGAGCATACAAAATGCTGTGGTCTCTAGCAGGATAAATACTGCATAATTCTGGAATTGGAGAGATAAGGACTGGTGTATAAGGGTGTGGATATCACCACAAGCAACGTCCTTGTTTGTCAGACTTGCCAGTAATTGGCACTCTTTCTGGAAGGGTAGAATTGATGATAGCTCATTATATTACTGGCTTTTTAGGTTACAGTTTCTGATTGGTCTTGCCTTGTTAGATCAGTTTTTTCTGTTTCAAGAGTTTTATAAAAATCCTATTTTTGGTCTTTATTCTTTTTGTGTACTTTCCGTATACCTTCTAATATAGCCACTGCATCTCAGGTTGTGAGTTTACCAACTTTACGCTCCCTCGTATCTGACAGTACTTTTCTTTTTCTTTTATTTTTTTGGTACCAGGGATTGAACTCGACCTTGCACTTGCCAAGCAGGCGCTTGTGCCGCTGAGGCTAAACCCCAGGCCCGACAGTACTTTTCTAGTAACTCTGGCCATCTGCTTACTCATTATGTGGTCTTGAACCTCACTGAAACTCAGTTTCTGCACCTGTCATATGGAGATAATGACAGATGATACCCATCTTTCTTTTTGTGAGGATTAAATGATGAAAATATCAATTTCTAGAATCAGAAAGTGGAAAGAGGAAGAGGGTACAAGACTGATACGATTTTTTAGTAAATCCTATATATCTTTGTCTAATTTGAAAAAAAAAGTTATATTAAGTGTATGTTTTCTCTTCTAATTTGAGTAATAAATATTGCATTTTATAAAACTATTTTAAAAACTAAGACTTTAGTGCTAGGTAGTGGCACACACCTGTAACTCCAGCTACTCAAGGAGGCCAACATGGGAAGATCACTTGAGTCCAGGAGTTTGAGATCAGCCTGGGCAACAATTAGCAAGCTGGGCTCAGTTTCCAAAATGTTTGGCACATGCAAAGCATCCATCATAGTCAGAAGCTGGTAGAACATATGCCTTCATAATTTTCTCCATCAGCCCTGATCAGGATATCAGCCTTGGTCACATCAGTGTCCTAGAGCTTCTTCATAGTCTGTCTGATCTGGTACTTGTTGGCTTTGACAGCCACAGCGAACACAAGGGTGTTGTCTTCTGTCTTCATGGTTGACTCCATGGTCAGGGGAAGCTGCTGATGGCTTGGAAGCTTGTTTCTCCTGGGGCTGCTCTTCTAAGGGTCATTGGGTTGCCGCCAGAGCTGCTGTGTCTTAGGTTGCTCGCAGTTGGGTGATAAGCACATCTTTTTGGGGCTGTGGAAACTTCAGCCATGCCTGCTTGCCATTCAAGGCTTTTGCTTTGATTTTTGGCTTTGGGAAGGGCAGGAAGTTCCTTTGCTTTCAGTGCTATCTTAGTGGAAAGGCTGTATATCGCTTATTATGGAGATTGCTAGTAAATATTTCCCTTTCTTTCTACCCAGATTCTTATCTGTATTACATGAGGAGGTTGAAATACTAGAACCCTACCCCAAGTTACCTAGTTAGCTGATAGCTAAGTAGGAAGACTTCTGTTTTCCTTTGGGTGAAATTGCAACTCATCAAGGAGTAATCATTGGGAAAAGTTCAGAGAAATTTGCAGTGGTAATGATGAGAACAGTAATAGCATTGGCTAACTTTGATGAACCACGCACTGTGCTACGCACTTTATGCGAATTGTCTTGTTGAAACATGATAAACACATGATGTTGACACTATGAAGAGCAGAGTAGTATAAGACTAAGGCGCCCAGTCTGTTGAAACAGAACTCTTACACTGACATCTTAACTTTGCCATTATTGACTGTGTAGCCTTGAACAAGAAAGCTCTGCCTCATTTTCCTCATTCTTATGTGTAAAATGAGAGTACTAGTACCTGCCTCATAAGGTTGTGTGACATTTAAGTGACATAGTCACTTAGCTTAGCATAGTGCTTGGTACATAGAAAGTTCTTCCCAAATGTCAGCTGTTAAAGTAGTTGTTCTCATTTGACAGATGGAAAAACAAAGGCTTGGAGAGAGGTAATTTGCCTAAGTCTCACAGCATATAAAGGATGAAACTAGAGTTTTTCATGAGACTTCAGAGGTTTTACTCTTAATGTTACAGTGTATCACTTAGGTTGAGGGAAAGAAACTGGACAAGATGGGGCTGGGGATTTAGCTCAGTGTCATAAGCGCCTGCCTGCCAAGTGTGAGGTTGTGAGTTTGATCCCCGGTACCAAAATAAAGAAAAAAAAGAAACTGGACAAGAATTCCATCTTGTTGGATTTGAGGTGGGTGTTGGTATAAAGGACAGCTTTGCCTAGCTCCCCAGTAGGCTGAGGAAGGAGGATTGCAAGTTTGAGACCAGCCTGGACAACTTAGCAATTTAGCAAGAACCTATCTCAATATAAAAAATAAAAAAAGGACTGGGAATGTGGCTCAGTGAGAAGGCCTTGGGGTCAGTCCCTACTACCACACACACATAACAGAAGAACAATCTTAGAGATTCTTACTTTTTTAACTTCATTTGTGATCTTAAGCATCTTATCGCTAAAGCATGTGCCTTGATTCTCTGAATTGATTCTTTCCTAGATTCAAAGAAATTGATAAGTGATAGATTAATTATAGTCTTCTTCTGCTGAGGGATTGTGTGTTTCCTGGGCCAGGAAATAAGTAAACACAGGTATCCTAGTACACTTTGAACCAGAAATAGGAATTTTTCTGGTCTTTGTTGTTATTATGGTTATCTCTCTTCTTAATACAACTAGTAATGATGAGAAGCTGAGCAATTTACATATTGAGAGCTTTCATGTTTTGTACTTTACATGGACTTTGTCATTTAATCCTTTTTTTTTCCCCTTTGAGACAGGGTCTCACTGTGTATTCCTGGCTCACCTCCAATTCAAGATCCTTCTGCCTCAGGCTTCTGAGTAGCTGGGTTTACAGGTGTGTGCCACCATTCCTGGGTTCTTTTAATCCTTAAAATAACCTAATAGTTGCTCTTATTCTTGTTTTATAGAGCCAAAAAGGGCCTAGCAAACTTGCTTAAGCCACATAGTAAATGGTAGAGCTAGGATTGGAATGAGTTGGCCTGGTTCCAGAGTCCATGTGCTCTGGTGCTTCTGATTTTCTCTAACCTGTATAAAGTAGATTGAATATTCCTTAATTAAAATGTTTGAGGCCAGAAATATTTGAGATTTTGGAGTATTTTGTCTTTATCTTTTGGCTTTTTTTGAGGCAGTGTCTCACTATGCAGTTCAGGTTGGCCTTGAACTTGCTTATGTAGCCCAGGCTGGCCTCAAACTTACAGCAATCCTCCTGCCTTGGCCTCCCAAATTCTAGGACTACAGGTGTGCACTAGCACACCCAACTGGAGTATTTTATATTTTGGAATATTTCCATAGATTTTACCAAGTGATCATCCCTAATCTGCAAATCCAAACTCTAAAATGTGAAGCTCAAGAGTTACTCAGCCTAGTGGGCCATGATGACACGTGCTGGAAATTCAACATTCTGGGAGACTGAGGCAGGAGCATTGTAAGTTCAAGCTCAGCCTGGGCAACTTAGCAAGGTATAACTATCTCAAAATAAATAAATATAAGAAGGGATGGGGATATGGCTTGTTGTGAAGACCCTGGGTTCAATCACTGTACCACAAACGAACCAACCAAGCACAGTATCTGTACAGGTTGAGGTATTTGTTTTTGTTTTGCAGTACTAGGAGTGAACCCAGGGTCTTCACACTGAGTTACATTCCCAGCCCTTCTATTTTATTTTCAGACAATGTCTTACCAAATTGCCCAGGCTGGGCTCAAACTTGTGATCTTCCTGCCTCAGCTTTCCAGAGCGGGTTATAAGCATGCATCACCATACTTGGCTAGGCTGTGTGATTTAAGAGGTAGTAGGGCCATTTTGTTTTTCCACTACAAAAAAGGAAAACTTCGACCACTGGACTAGGAATAAGGAGCTCTATGATCTTATCTTGACCTTATCATCAACTTATGTACAGGTCTTCATTTTTTTTAGCCTTGTTGTCCTTACTTAATTAAACAAAGGAGTTGCTCTAGAAGGTCTCAGAAGTCTCATTGAAGTCTGATGTTCTGTGATGATATTAAATAAAAGCAACACTTCTCAGCTCCTTGAGTTTGGAGTGGTTGTATTTGTGAAGCCTTTAGAGTATCATCTTCATATAGAGAAAATGCCAATTTCTAGGGCAGGAGATGAGCCGCCTTTCTGAAGAAGGTAAGACTGAGCTCTTTTTTTGAGGCTGGTTGCCAAGGGAACTCAGCCTGTGGTCAGCAGCAGCCAGGAGTGCTTTGGGAGAAACTTGAGTATAGATAACTAAAGCAATCAGGTTTCAGTCCCTGCTTTCCTCTAACCCTTCACCTACCTTTTCTTTTCATTTTCAGGTTGCTAATTTTGAACACTTTCATGTAGAGGGCACTGTTTTAAATACTTAAAGTATTATATAGTTTAATTTTCATAGAGCTCTAATGATAATAGGGGTTCTTCATTCAAATTTACATATAATATAACTGAAGTGAATACAGTACTTTGTCCACGTTTACCCAAGTAGAAAACTGTTAGATCTATACTCTTAGCCATTATGCTATATTGGCTAGGTAAATCTAAAAAAAAAAAAAGCGAAAAAAAAAAAAAAAAAAAAAAAAAAAAAAAAAAAAAAAAAAAAAAAAAGAAAAAAGTGAAACAGGACTCTTTAGTAACTAATTAATGTTTGTTTGCTTGTTTTGTAATTGAGTGGTAGACTGAGTTGGAAAGAGCCTTTGAGGTAATTTAATACAATCTTTTTGTCTCTAGAAATAATTTTTGTTACCTCCCTGACAGATGATCATCCAGATTCTCTTAGAACACCTCCACTGATTGGGGAGTGCATTACTTCTTGAAGGTATTATTATGTTGTTGAATAACTCTCATTGGCGTAAAACTATTATTCTTTTGAACTGAAATCTAATTGATACTTCTCATTAATTTTGGATCTGACCCCTGGAGCCATGCAGGATAAATACTATTCATCTTTTGCATGCCAGTCTTGTGAACTTTTGAAAATAATCTTCCTATTGATAAGGCATATTTGCAGTTTCCTTGAAGCATCTGAAGTTGCTTTCAAATCAGATCAGTCTTCCCAAAAACAAATTTTTATATGTCACTACTTTGCAATGTAGCCTAAAAAAGCAGCACTTTACTTACTGTGATTTTTTTTTTTTTTTTTAGGTGCATAGTGGGCCTTTTCCTACAACTTTTGAAAATGGATAATGGTTGTTAAGTCTTTACAACTGCATATGAGTTTGAAGGGTTTGTAGTCTCCTACTCTTGTAATTTCTAGGATGGCAGGCTGCTGTTCTGCATGGTACTCTTGTTAGAACTCACAAAATGGCTGGAAGTTTATCCGGGCACTTGATGAACTGCATTACTTCATTGGGCCACTAGGTGATGAACAACGCACAAACCCAGGCTGTCAGGGACTGTTTTGTCTAGGACAGTTTCTGTTTGTAATTGAAAAAGCCATCAGAAGTCACCTGGTACAAGCTAATTAAAAGTTTTATTGGTGGGGGGTAAGGCAGAGAGAGGAAACGTATTTCTAATATACTTTGTCTTCCCTGGGACTTTGTTCCAATTCTAAATATTAATTTGGCTGAGATATTTCTTTGATTTTCATAGTAGAGACCATGAGCAGAGTTTACATGTCCAATTTTAAAAACAGTTTAAATTATTTTTGCAGTACTGGGAATCGAACCCAGGGCCTTTTCCCTGAGCTATGTCTCCTGCTATCCCTCTCTTTCTCTTTTTTTTTTTTTTTTAAATTTGAGACAGAGTCTCATTAGTCATTAAATTGTCCAGGCTGGGCTTGAACTTGCCGTCTTTCTATCTCAACTCCCAGAGTGTTGGAACTTAACGTATGTGTCACCATGGCCTGCCTAAACTTACTATTTATTTATTTATTATTATTATTATTATTATTATTGTCTTTTTGAGACGGGGTCTCACTATGCAGTTCAGGCTGGCCTTGAACTCACTTCATAGTTCAGGCTGGTCTTGAACTTGCAATGATCCACCTGCCTCAACCTCCCAAGCACTGGGATTACAGGCATGCGCTACCACACCCAGCTCTAAACTTATTTTTTAATTGGTACATAAAAATACAAAAATTGGGAATTTCAAGTGTGAGCCCCGCCTGAGTTTAGACCTAGTCTAAGTATTCCTCAGACAGAGGGCTCGTATGTAGAATATATAGAAAACTTAAAAAAATCAGACCCTGCCACAAAATAAAAGACACAATAAAAAAAATGGACAAGTGAGATGAATGGATACTTTTCAGAAGAAGTGCAAATGGCCAATAAATACAGGGAAAAAATACAAAAATTGTATGTATTTATTTATGGTGTGCCATGCAGTGTTTCAATACATGTGTGTATTGTATAACATTTGAAGCAATTTAAATATATATATGTCCTCTTGAATATTTATCATATCTTTATGGTGAAAACAGTTAAAATTTTTTCCTGTAGCTTTTTGAAATATACAGTACATTATTGGTATCTGTAATTACCCTTCTGTAGCACAGTAGAACTTTGTGTGTGTGTATGTGTATGTTTGTGTGACAGTGGAGATTGAACCCAGGGATTTGCTCATGCTAGGGTAGCACTCTTTATCCCTGAGTTATATCCCCAGCCCTTTTTAAAAATACTATTTTATTTTGAGATAGAATCTTGCTAAGTTGTCCATGCTGACCTTGAACTTGTGATCCTCCTGCCTCAGCCTCCTGAGTAGCTGGGATTACGGCATCTGCCATATCCTTGGCTTTGGCAGAACTTCTCACTTCTATCTAGGTGCTGTAACTTGGTACTACTGTTTTACCAGCCTTTCCATCCATTACTCCTTTTGTTCTCCCTGGCCTCTGGTAACCGTCTTTCTATTTTCTACTTCCATGAGATCAACTTTTTTATTTTTCATTTCCACATATGAGTGACTTCATGCATTAGTTGTCTTTCTGTTCCCAAGCTTATTTATTTTATTTTATTTTATTTTATTTTATTTTATTTTATT
>RJWM01028961.1:0-24975 GCA_004363535.1 Dasyprocta punctata | reverse complement strand
ATTTGTCTTACATAGTTGGGTGCTCCCATATTTGGTGCATATATATTTATGATTGTAATCTCTTCCTCTTGAAGTTTTCCCCTAACAAGTATGTAGTGATCTTCTTTATTTGTTCTGATCATTCTTGATTTGAAGTTCACATTGTCTGCAAACAAAATAGCTATCTCTGCTTTTTTCTGGTTTCCTGTTGCATGGAGTATCCATCCTTTGATTTTTAGTCTGTGAGTTTCTTTTTGAGTTAAATGTGTTTCTTGTACACAATATATTGTTGGGTTTTTTCTTTTTAACCCACTCTGCCAGTCTGTTTCTTTTTACTGGTGAGTTGAGACCATTTACATTGATTGATATAACTGATATGTACTGACTTAGCCCTGTCATGTTACATTTCTGCTGATGGTTTTCTACATTTTCTGTTTAGTTGTTTGCCCTGCTTAGTGGTTTCCTTTTCCTGTTGTTCTTAGGATTCTAGTTATCTTTGTCTCTTTCTAGAATATCTTTCAGTACCATTTGTAGTGGTGGTTTGGTGGCCATAAATTTCTTCAGACGTTCTTTGTCATGAAAGTATCTTATTTCTCCACCAATTTTAAAGATAGTTTTGCAGGATACATCAATCTTGGGTTGAATATTGTTTTCTTTCAGGATTTGAAATACTTCACTCCATGCTCTTCTTGACTTGAAGGTTTGTGTTGAGAGGTCTACCATAATTCTGACAGGATTGTCTTCACAGGTGATCTGTTTTTTTTTCTCAGACACCTTTTAGTATTCTGTTCTTGCTCTGAATTTCTGATATCCTAAATGTTATATGTCTAGATAAAGATTGATTTTGATTATGGTTAATTGGGGTTTTGTATGCCTCATTTATGTGTATATCAGATTCTCTTCCCACGTTTGATAAATTTTCTGCTATTATTTCTGCAAATAATCTTCACAGGTCATTGGTATTGACCCCTGCTTTTTCATTGATGCCTATTAATCTTATGTTTTTTCTCTTGGCATCAACTTGCATCTGCTGAATTGCTGTTTCCTGGTTCCTTGTTATTTTTAAGAGATCTTTTCTTTCATGATCATAAGCTTCCATGTTGTCTTCAAGGTCTGAGATTCTATCTTTAACTTTTTTCAAACGGTTTTGCCAACTTTCAATGGAATTTTTAATTCCCTGAATATCCCTTTGAATCGGTTTCATGCATTCTAATTGTGTCTTATTTTGTTCATTCAAAGTTTCCATCATTTTCTTATGTTCTTCTGTTTTTTTTGGTCTTGATCTTCTTTAGATACACACAGCATTTCTTTCATAATGTTTGTCATTTCATTTTTTAGCTGAGTGATTATTTCTGATCTGATTTCCTTTATAGCTTCATGGAATCATTTCTTTACTTCAGTTGCTATCATTTCAGAAAGTTCAGTTGTGTGATTCCCAGTGTCATCCATTTCAGTGTCTCTTGGGTTTGTTCTTGGTGGGCTGGGGGTCTGAGACTTCATCTTGCTCTTTCATTTTGTCATTTTCTTCTGGGACATCTGTGGATGGCCAGGCAGCCTCCCAATGGATTGCACTGGAACACTGTGCTGAGTAGAGTTTCAGTCCTCCAACATCCCTGTGGCTAGCCAGGGCACACCCCCAAAATATGGTGCTGAATCCTTGTGCTCTGTGGCCTGTGAGACTGGCTATGTGTCCCCCTGATGTAGTTTGTTGGGTTGCTCTGGGATGCTGGGTTGGACAAGGTTTGTATCCTCTCTGCAGCTAGGGCACACCCCTGGAGTTTGTCACTACACTTGGCTGTGTAGAGTTCAGAACCTCTGCAACCAAGGTGGCTAGCAGAGTTGCAACCCCAGGTTGTGGCACTGGTGACTCATGCCTGGATGGCTGGAGTTCAGAATATCTGGTACCCACCCTGGAGTGTGGCACTACCAGGAGCTTGTGTCTAGCTGCGAGGACTTCAGAACCTCTGGAGCACAGGGCAGCCAGAGCTCACCCCCTGGCATTTGGTGCCCTCAGAGGGTGGGGGTGGGGCTTGCTCCTGACTGGGCAGAGTTCTTAACCTCTATGACCTGCTGTGTGGCTGCACCCCTGAACAATGGAGCTTGTGCCTTGTGATCTAATGGGCAGAGCTCGAATTCTCCAAGGCCCTGCAGCTATTCTGGCTGCTCCCTGATAAGCAGCTCTGGGGCTCTGGGCTGGGTTAGGCTCAGTACATTTGTGTCCTGTGAGGTTGGCCAGGTGTTCCCCTGATGGACTGCACTGGGACACTGGGATGGGCAGAACTGAGATCCTCTGTGCAGCTAGAGAGGACTCCTTCAGAAACATTTTTGAAATGCATAAATAAACCCATCATATTGTTTTAAATATATAATTTTCTTGGTAAAAGTTACCTTTCACAAAGTACTTAAAACAGTTCATCAATAAAACAAAACATTAAAGAACACATAACATTCTTCTAAAATAAATCACATAATGATTTTGTCAATTATTACCAACAAAAAATGATTTATTTTAAAGGTTTTGAAAATGAGAAAAATTCAAGAAACCTGTCACGTATTCTTTTTGTTCTTACTCCACAAATAATGGGATTCACCATGGGTGGGACAAGAAGATAAATATTGGCCACAAATATGTGGGTGTGAGGAGCCACTTGGTGCCCAAACCTGTGTGTGAGAAAAGAGAAGAAAGCTGAAGAGTAAGACACTAAGATGATACAGGCATGGGAGACACAGGTGCCCAAGGTCTTGACTCTGGCATCCTTGGATGGGAGGTGGAAGACAGTGTGGAGTATGAGCACATAAGAACAAAGGATCAGTATGAAGTCCACCCCTCCAGTGAGGAAGGCAACAATGAGACTGTAGGCTCTGCGGATTCTTGTATCAGCACAGGCAAGCCTGATGAGGGCCATGAACTTGCAGTAGGTGTGGGAAATTATGTTGGTTCTGCAGTAGGGAAGCCAGCGTAGCAGGAAAGGATGAGGACTTAGAAGTGCTATGCCCCGGAGGACAATAACAAGTCCTATTCCTCCAACTACAGGGTGTGTGAGAATAGCTGAGTGTCTTAATGGATTACAAATAGCTACATAACGGTCAAAAGCCATGGCCAGAAGGAAGCCAGACTCCATGGTGGAGCAAGAGTGAATCAGGAATACTTGAGTGAGACAGGCTTCCAAACGAATCTCTCCATTGTGAAACCAGAAGAGACTGAGAAGTTTGGGAACAGCTGTAGTGCACACAACAAGATCAGCCACTGCCAGCATGCAGAGGAAGAGATACATTGGCTCGTGAAGGCTGCGGTCTGTCTTGATGATAAAGAGAAGTGAACAATTTCCCAGTAGGTCTAAAAGGTAGACCACACAAAAGGGGATAGAGATCCAGATGTGGACAGCCTCCAACCCAGGAATACCAGTGAGAAGGAAGGTTGTTGAATGGACATTGGTTTTATTGTAGAGTGACATCACAAGAGTTAAGAGTTTTAATTTTCTCTTCCTGGATGTTTCCTCTAAAGCACATGGAGTAATAGTTTATAATTTTTGAAATTTTCAAAATGAAATCCAAAATATAATGATATGTGTGTCATGGGCAAACACAACAAATAGAAACACTTGATATGTCTCATCATTTGACAGTCAGGTATTACAACAAGTTTATTCTCCTTAAAAATGTCAGCACTAAAAGCACAGAGAATTTCTGAACTAAGAGATACAAAAATATTTTGCTCCTATTGAGATGCATTGGGCTATATGAACTTCCTTATCCTTGCACATGTAATCTTGATATATTTTCTCATTATGTTAACATTGACATGTTTTATCAATTTATGAAATTTTAATGTGCAATAAGGCTAATGTATAGATGCTAAATGATGTTAAGATTTACATACCCATATTCAGTCAAACTTATGAAATATTTATCTTATTTCATTGAGAAGAAAGTGATATTAATTGATATTTAAAGAATCAGGTTTTAAATAGAGAATTGACTTTTTTAGAAGTTAGTCAATATATTTCAGATATATCTTGCAACATAGTGTGGCTCTGAGATAGGAAAAATAACATAGAGTAGCTTTCAATGTTTGTGGATTCAAAAGGTTTATTGACGTCTTTAGAAGACACATTTAAGCATGATAACAAGTATGTGCTTAGGACAGTGTGTTGGGGAATAAATCATTGTACTATTAATGACTCTTCATTGGCCACAGAATTTGCATTTACTCTGGCTCTCTTCAAGCCATTATTCCAACAATCTCATTCTAACTTGTCATAGATGCTTCATCACTTTCTTTCATGATTCTAACAAGTCAAAATACTGGTTTTGATTGACTTCACTATAAAGCCATCTACTCAGTCAAATGCAATGCATAATTTTCCCTCTGTTCCTGAAATATCTATATTGTCTGATCCTCACACTCATTGCCATATTGCAATTTGCTCATTCTACTTGGTCGCTTTAGATTATTTTAACAGCATTTTGATAGTCATACAGGTTCCCTTTCTTTTTCTTCATCTTTTCTTAACTTTTAGTACAGTAAAGGCATTATTTATGAGACATTTTGTTTAATGTTACAGACATAGTAAAAGATTATACAGTTTTATGATCATGAAAAATGAGGTTTAAATCTGTGTCCAATGAAGTAGGACTGAACTATGTATATAGTGCACTAGACCTCAATACTCAGTTGTAATTATTTTACACATTATAGCCTCTTAACTTGTCTTTGATATTCACACCCAAATGTTCTGCTTAGTTTTACTTTTTGAACTTCAGAGTCTTAAGGGATGAATATTCTCTTTTGTGCATGAAAATAGCAGGGTACATGCATCAAGGTAGCTTTGGAAACCTGGGGAATGTCATTCTTGAATCATGACACTTATTGGACAGTACAACAATTTTGGGAAACTAGATTACTGGAAAGTTGTGTGATAAGATAATACTTAACATTTCTAAAGTTGACATTCACTGAAATGAATCAGTTGATCAGAACATTTCATATATTGACACATAAAAATTTTAACCTTACTTTTGATTAAGGAATGTTTAGTAATCTGCATAAAGTTAAACAACTGGTCAGTGTTAGACTTTGTTTTTAGCACAGATGCTGATTAAAGATCCCTCACACTTCATTATAGTGATGAATTAGCCCATTTATGTGATGGTCTATGTGGGTAACTATAGAAAAGATGTTTTGTATATAACTGAAAAAAATGCTTCCCCCAATAATTTGATTATTAATAACGATGAAAGTCCCATTTCATATTCCTTAAAGAAGTTATTTTAAAACTAAGCCTTTCTTTTCCTAACTAGCCATTTCCAAAAACACCTGAGAAGGAATTTTAACATACTATACTCTGTCATTTATATACTGCTCTGTAATTAAAGTGATGCTGATATACTTTGAGCTTCTGATTTTTATATATTTTACTTTTTGTCCTAAAATAAGTGTTTGCATCATGTAAGTATAGTTGTGGTTCTTTCAATATTCTAATACTTCTTATATACAGTAAGCATCTGTCTTTCTGTTTAACTTTTCTCTCTAAACAAGTATGAATATATTTTCCCAGTACAAAGTAATTAAACAGATTACATGGAGAAAAAATTAAGAGTAAAGAGAATGCAAATATCCAACATTTAAGTTTTTTTCTTTCAATGTGGAAATTTAAAATTAAGATGAATAGCATACTAATCATAGAGTATATTTTACCAATAGAGAGTAAAAATTGATGTAAGATTTGAATTAAACAGAAATCTTTAAAGACAATTGGCAATTGAGAAGAAAGTTAGTGCTGTTATCTTTTTTTTTTGTTTTTTGTAAGAATCTTTTTGGTTTATGTCTTATGCTGAGCAGCTACTTTGAAGATAATGATAGAAAGCGTAAGTATTTTTATTCTCATATTACTTGAGTATCAAAATTTGTGGGGTTTTTTGCATAAAACATACCATTTATAGGGATGTTAATTGAAGCAACTTTAAATTAAAATTATGTAGAAAATATTACTACTAAAATATTATTTTTAACTGAATTATTTAACTACCTCTCACCCCTAGTAAAAATTTCCCATATAAACTTGGGAATAGGTAAAGTGACTCTTCTTGTAAAACATTCTCCAGTGGCATAAAAATTGAATCATTGAAAACTCCAATAATAAAATGATACTAAATTTTAAAGTTACTTACATATCTATGATCATATTCTCAACATATTTAAAAGAAATAAGTGTATTTCTATGAACTGAATCACAGATATGCAAATAAAATATAACATTAATATGATTTTTCTATTAGTATTCAATATGTGTACAAAAATGAATCATAGGTATGAATAGAATGGAAGTACAATTATACTGATAATTATATAAACAGCAAAAGATCTAAAGAGATCCATATCCAAGGTAGGAGAGGTCTGAGTGATGGATCAAAAGGAATACAAGCAGTACATGATTGACCTTTACTGCTATGACTTGACTTTGTCTTAATATTAGCAATCTATTCAATTTACTCATGAATTCCCTGCAGTGCTCAAGGTGAGTAAATAATACAGAGTTGCAACTGTATGACTCAGAAAAACTCGGGAAATACAAACTAGGCACACCCTCCCTTGTCTAATACAGTACATGCTAAGTAATTTTTCTAACCATTTGAAATACATCTCTCCACATTTCTCTCTCTAGAGAGCTGGCTGCTCTCTCAATCTATGAAAGCTGCCTTCATTCTTCATGGTTTTTTCAAACACGTATCCATCTTTAATAACTTTTTACTGGTATTGAACCTTTACTCATCTATGAAATTTTATGACATTCTGTTCCTAGTTTCATTGATCTATCATTGACACCTTCCTTGTTGTCTCTAATTATCCACACTTACCTTTCATCAGCCTGTCATGCTGCACTTTACGCTTTTCGTATCTTTCTTCTTTATTGCACTGCAGATTCATCCAGCATAGAACTGATATATTTTCATGTATTTGCTTGTGGTTCCAATGGAACCCTGAAGAAAAAGAAAAAGACAAGGAAAGGAATATTATTATTTTTCTGGTAAAAAAATTTCAATATAAATTCAGTAACAGTTTCATAATTATAGTGTTAAATTATTAGCAACATTCAAGTATTGGACTTCAACAAAATTGAATTCTCTTATCGTAACAGGAGTACTGGGGGAAGTGATAATGGTTATGACACAGATACGAAAACAAGCTAACAACATTCAATTAGTTTGCATATATGATATAGTACTCTGAATTGATGGATATGTGATTTGAACTCAAGAAATATGAAATCGTAATAGTTACATGAAATTATAAAAGATGAGCATAACATCCATACTTAAATATAAATTACTCAATCTGGACTGCTTTGAGCATAATAAAACATTACTCTAATATAACTTTCTGAAGTTTTCTCGGCATTTAAACTAGCACAGCTACCTGATTCACATCCTTTCCTTCATCCATCTGCCTCAGATACTCTGAGGGATGGAGAAAAACACATGCACAAATTTCCTTCTAATGAAAACTTCTTCCTAGTCTTAGCCTATAGTAGTAGAGAGACCATTGTTTGCAAGATACAAACAATGTATTCAGGAGCTACAAACCCAAATGAGATCGGTTGTCTCAAGAAATCTTCCACAGGCCTCTATTTCAGAGTGTGGCTTCTCTGGGTGGAGCTGTGAAACCTTTCACGTGACTACTGAGCAGACAGCTCTTGACATAAGGAGAATCGCTGTGCACTGCTTTACCTCACCAGGGATTATGTGGATCCAAATGAGCACCTCCTTGTCCTGAGCAAGTCTTCCCTTCTCCCGTGACTTATAGCTTTTCAAATGAGCCCAATTTCTAGGTGCCCCAGTCTCATGTGGACAGGAATTGTGACAGATTCCCTATGGTGTAAGTAAAAGAAGCATTGGGGAGTTATGATTTCAGTTCAGAACACAACTTCTATAACCTTAAAAATCACATGGATTGGAGTGTGTATTCCTCAGCTGTCTCTGGAGACTGCCTTTCAGCAGAACTGCTAGGTCTGACGTTTATTGGTCTTTAAGATTATGTTTCACCTAGTCCATTTTTACATTTAATATTAAAATATCATTAAAACACTAACATCATTCATATTATCTTGTTATTTGGCTTAATTTTACAATTTTGTAATCATGTGATTTTGAATATTTACATCATATCAGACTTTAAATTTTATACATATTCTAAATTTTATGTTATTATATCTCCCTTATTCCTGTCATGATTTATAAAAAGAAAATTCATAAAAATATTTAGTTACAACCGGAATGAAATTTTGATGAGAATTTTATATCTAAACATTAATGTAGAAAAACTAATATTGTTAATCATTCAATATTTTCAGCTAGATATGCTTATTGTTAGTTTTGAATGTATTTCAGTCACCTTTAGATCTTTTAATGATTTTTTGAAACCCTTCTGTATGTATCACACAATTTATTTTAATTACAAAACCTCAAATTTTAAAATTGTGCATAATTACATTCTCCATTCAAATTATAATTATGTATCTCAAGTATGCATTTTATATAAACTGCACATATACAATTGATTCTCAAGATTTCAAATTACAAATTTTTATCTCTAAATTGTATTTGCAAATTGAAATTAAGATTCATGATCATTCAATGTCACTTGCAACATGCAAAAACTACCAGAAATTTGAACTACCTGACTCTCACGGTCCCAGATGAGGTCAAACAAGATAATGTTCTGACTTATAGTTTCAGCTTTCAATAACAAGTATCCATTTTACTGTCTCTTCAGTGCTGTACCTCTCTATTTCTCTGTCTCTTTCATAATAATCACATTATTCAAAGTGGCTCCCAAGTATAGTATTGAGGTGCCAAGAAATGCCTAATGTGATCAAGGATTGTTCTATGCTTTATGCATGAAATAACTTAGATAAGTTTCATGCAAACATGAGTTACAATGCTTTGGTTATGAGCTCAGTGATACTGAATAAACATACCCCTCCTTCAAAAAAGGGATGTTTTGCTATTCATGTAAGAGGTTTGTATGGAAAGTGTTAAAATGACATCCGTTATGAGCAATATAGTTATTGAAAAGATATATTAATTAAAATTCATGAAGGCAGATTGCTTTGGAGTGAGCTTCTGCATTAAGAGCTAACAGGTGAGCAAAGTACAGAATTGAATCACTTGGGTTAAGCACTGCATATTCAAAGTGAAACAGGAAAATCCTCAAATAGGCCAGCTTCTCCTAAATATAGGACATTCACAGTAACCAATCAGAAAGAATCCGTTTAACCTCTGCCAGCAAATGAAAGTCTCTTTCATTAAAATGCCACAAGAAAAGTAACCTGAAATTAACCAATCCAATGTTATGTTATTCTGAATCCTTGTTCCTGCTTAATCTGCTGTACAAGAAGGTTTTGTTCTGTCCTTTCTAATGAAAAAATCCTGTATTTCCAGACAAGTTTATTCTTGATTCAAGAATTATTAATACAAACTGATCAGATACTTAAAATAAATTAGTTGAAAAAAGATATTTTACAGATGAAAAATGTCAGCATTGGTGTATTCATGAGATGTCAGAAAATAAAATCCATTGTAGAGAATTTGGAAGAGGCTAAAATCCATAGAGATTTACACTCATGTTAACGAGAGTCAGAAAAATGTCCAGCTCTCTGGCTTACTTATTCAAAGCCCATGATATATGACATTTTTGTGACTGAGGCAAGTCTTGCATACTAGCAGAAAAAAATGTTAACACTACTTGTAAAAGTAATTTTCAATATACGATAGAATATTATGAAGTATAGCTGCCATTATTGGACATATAATTCTGGAAATTATTCCTCTTCCTAGCTAAAATTTTGTGTCCTTAAACATTTTTTCTCCAGTGCCCTAGTCCATCAATTTCTTGAGTTGAACAATTGCATTTTTAAAATTTGCACACATAAGATTATGTAGTATTTGTCTTTCTGCCATAAGACAGTTTATCTTGATATCAGTTAAGAAAGGCCATGTTGTTACAAATGACAAAATTAAATGACAAAATTCATTCTTTTTTAAGGCCTATGGTGGCTGACCACACATACATGCCACATTGAGCCTTGTTTCTCCCAGAAGAGGACTCTTGGTCTGAGCAATTTCTCCTGTCCCTGAGCAGCAGCGTCGCCCATGTCACATGGGTAAGTGAAAGTTTTCTTTTTACCATTTTGAATGTGCCTTTTCTCATTGTTGCTCCACTAGGTTGCTGAAATAATTCCTTTGAGTGGCAAAGGTATCAATAATTATTTTCCATGAATGGTAAATAAATCAGTGTCTGTGAGGGGAAATGAATGCTGAATGCCTCTGTTTTGCCACCTTGCTGACCCTTGATTTTCTTAGCAACGTAGGTGTCTTAATTTTGCACACTTTTTGAGTCAAGACAACATTACAATGTGGATCCTCAGAGGTTTTTTGTCTTCACAAATCATCTCTAGGGCATTTTGTATTGCAGGTGCCTGTCAGGCAATGGGAAAAAACCATATAAAAAGTGAACAGGATTGGTTGAGAAAAAACAGAGACAGGATTCTCTCCTGGGCTCAATGCAGTGAGTCTTCCCTATCTCTTCAGAAGCGCTTCTACAGAACATAGGGAAGGACAAAGAGACAGAGGCATAGCGGAAGAGAAAAAAAGAGTAGGTAAAAAGCTTCGGGCAATGAAGTCTAAAGATGAAGCTTAGAAAACAAAAAAGAATTATGTCTAGGAATTGTCATGTAACGCTACTAAAATCATTTGGATTATAGCCTGAACCTATTTGACGTAAATTTTATGAAACTCAGTCTGCTGACACCTAAAATGTAATGCATAATACGGTATCTTTGGAATACGGTTTAAAGTATCTTAAAACAATTGTTTATTTAAATATAATGATATTTATATGGACGTTTATCTTTACTATCTCATTGGAGATGATAATGGGGTACAAAAATGTTAAAATGCTTATGGAATGTGACACAGCTAATAGATAATGCTTATTTACTTTCTTTTGACCACAGTCACAAAGCAGATATTAGACTGACTTAAGAACACATGGTTGTATGTAATGCAGAACACTGGGTTTCGATCAACCAAATTAATACTAATGGTTTGAACGAGTTTCATTGTAAGAGACAAACATACTGATTTTAAAAAAGTAGGATCACTTAAATTTTAAAAATTTTGTGGCTAGAAAATGACGATGCTGTTAGGATTTCTGATATAGTCAATCACTGACTGGTACTGACAAGTACAAACTTTCATTGTTTTGTATATGTCCTCCTGTTATTTCTACATGTTGTCCAAGTCACTGTTGGTATACCTAACTAGCTACTCACACACTGCCTCACCCTAGGATAAAATTATCTGATTTAAGATATGCAATTTTCCACTGCTTTATTTGTAATTAAGAATATAATACTATCTCTCTTTTTCATAGTGAAATGAAATGCAGTTTATTTTTTCTCTAATTATGAGTACCCCATTGATATGTATACTTTCGTTTGTATATATCAGTTAAAATAAATTTAAAATTATCAGTCATGCAGTTGTTAGCTAAAACAATTTCCTTTGCTGCCCTCCTTTATTTTGTAGTTGTGCTCAAATAGAAAAAATATTATTATTGCTTTCTAGCATTATTTGAATAGTTTCCTGGTTTTCATAGATGTCATTTAGAAAAATAGATTTATTTAACATAGAATCTGCCATTGTTACTTACATTGATATATCACACAAAATATATTTCCATGACTGAAATTATCCTACACTCACTCTTAGGTTACCTGTGTCGCACTTTTTTTAAAGTATCAATTATTCTAAAGATAAGATATAGAAGAAAACTTCTATTCTAATGAGCACTCCACAGTGTGTCTCCTCCAAATAATCTCTCTTGTTCTTGGCTTTGTTTCTTTTAAATATTTGCTGTTTCCTCTTCAGAATTCCCTGTTTCCTTGACCATTTTAAACTTCCCTGTCCACTGCCTGTGTAACATGGACCCTCTTTTTTGGGTTTCGTTTCTCCAGCATATCAATATCTAGATAATAGCCTGAGTGTTTTGCTTAAATTGTTGTTGTAACTACTGTCACTCCTCTAGTGATACAAATGATCAAAAGAAACTTTTTACTATGAGATAGTTACAGATAATAAAAGACCAAATGCTTTGAAAATGCAACCCTTTCAATGTCATAAGTCAAGTATATGAAAATATTTAAGAAAGTGTATGTTTAGGTAACTTTAACATAATAAAGTTTCCTTCCTTCTAATAACCTGGAATGCTGACTGTATTACCTTTATACTAGGTATTTTTTTTCAATTTATTAGTCTTTTTTCCTAAACTACTAAAGTCATGATTCCTTTGTGTTTATAGATATTTACATATCTAATTCAGATAGATGTGAATTTTAAGGAGGTTATATCTGTGAATATATATGCATGGGGCATGTTTTTATACATGCCTTGGATAAGCTATGGCTTTTGTTTTTCTTAGTGACACTTTTTTCCTGGATTCACTCTTTGCTATGTACTTTCTCCTTACTTTTTAAACATATGTACTTCAGCCTTTCGATGAAACTTTGAAGTGTTTGAGGCCCATTTCCTTTTTCAAATATATTCAAAATGTTCCTCGGTAGGTGTCTATGGAGATTACTTAGGATAGTCCACAGGTTCTGACACTGAATTTCAAGTAGTAGACAGTACCTCAATAAATGCTGCTTTATTATTTCTAATAACAAATTAATATTAACATATGTGTTGATTTTCATCATGTACCTTTTAATGTTGTAAATTACATTTTTAAAATAATGCTCATTAAAAACTTAATACCCTTCTTGTACATCACATTTGTGTTACCATCTAGCAAAGTAGAATGAATAGAAATGATTCCCTGGGTGGCCTGGCAAATCTTTGTTGCTAAGTGAAAGTAAATTGTATAGGTGATGATCAGTGAATATCACTAATGGGGTAGGTATTGAGGCAAAATATGCATGATACCAAATATAAAATTAATACAAATTAATAGATAAGAAGGGGCCTAACAAAATGAGTATATTATGTACAACTTTGCATGTGTGTGTGTGTGTGGTCCTGGGAATCGAACCCAGGGTCTTCACACTTATCTATATTTGCAGCCATTCATTCATTCATCTATGTCGGGTATCTGTGTGTGTGTGTGTGCGTGTGTGTGTGTGTGTGTATGCAGGTATGTACATTTTATTTTGAGATGGGTTCTTGCCGAATTGCTAAATTGTCCATGTTAGGCTCTAACTTGCAATCCTCCTTAGTTTCCCAGACAGTTTGGACAATAGGTGTGCGCCATCATGATTACCTTATATAGTTCTTAATATTTTAAAATTTCACGGCATAACTTCCTCCAGGGCCTTGTCATTCAGAATGTGATTTTTCAGTATTCTTTACATGTATTTCTAGTTGTTTAAATGATGCAAGAATAGATAAGTACAATGGAATAAGAGTCTTCTTTTTCTTTTAGATTCCAACTCTACTGACTTTTAGCTGATGCCCTGTAGAATGATGAATATACATGTGTAAGAACATGGGCTTGCGTGTCATCAAGCAGGATGATCCTTCTCAATGACACCCAGTTTCACCCCTCCTCTTTCTTGTTGCTGGGGATTCCAGGACTTGAAACTCTTCAACACTGGGTCGGTTTTCCCTTTTGTGCTGTGTACTTGATCGCACTTACAGGGAACTTCACACTCCTGTTGGTGATCAAGGCTGAAAGCAGCCTACATCAGCCCATGTTCTACTTTCTAGCCATGTTAGCTACAATTGACTTGGGTCTCTCAACAGCTACCATCCCAAAGATGCTTGGAATCTTCTGGTTTAGCTTCAGAGAGATCATTTTTGATGCCTGTCTTGCCCAGATGTTTTTCATCCACAACTTCACTGCCATGGAGTCAGCAGTCCTCTTGGCAATGGCTTATGACCGCTATGTGGCCATCTGCAACCCACTCCGCTATAGCACCATTCTCAGCAACAGGGTTGTTTCTGTGATTGGTTTTGGTGTGTTAGTGAGGTTATTTCTTTCTGTTATCCCGTTTGTATTTCTCATACTACAATTGCCTTTCTGTGGGAATCATGTCATTCTCCATACCTACTGTGAGCACATGGGTCTTGCTCGCCTGTCTTGTGCCAGTATCAAGATCAATATCATTTATGGCTTGGGTGCGATTTCAATTTTGGTTTTTGACATTATAGGAATCACCTTGTCTTATGTTCAGATACTCTGTGATGTTTTCCATCTCCCATCTCAGAAAGCCCAACTCAAATCCCTTAGCACTCGTGGGTCCCATGTGTGTGTCATCCTTACCTTCTATACACCTGCCCTCTTTTCCTTCATGACACATTGCTTTGGCAGAAATGTCCCCCAATATATTCATATACTCCTGGCTAATCTATATGTAGTAGTCCCATCAATGTTTAATCCTATCATCTATGGTGTTAGAACAAAGCAGATCTATGATCATGTGAACAAAATTTTGTTCATAAGTAATCAAAAGCAATAGCATCAAATGCACGTTAAATTGACCTTTTCAGCAGAGAAATACCTTATAATATTATATACATTAAAATATGCTTGACAGGAATGTTTACTTATTTTGGTTTCCTTTTAGGTATATTGTTGAGTACAGAAAGTGATAGTCTAAATTTTGGTATCCAACACTTACGGCAAATAGTAGCCCATCAGGAACCTTTTATGTTATTTTTGATGACTGACTTCATATTCAAAATAGGATTTAGAATATCAGCCATATTTTGTACACAATTCAACCAAACATCATTCTAATGGTGGTTTACGCATTTCTTCTTTGATCACCAAGTCTCCAAGTATCAATTTCTTTTCACTTTGCATCTTTGTCTCCCTTCTTTTCCTCTATTTCTAGAGATTTCTGTCATTTTCATTCTCCCACGAAGAATGTGTAACGATAGCTTGTTAATTCATCATAAATATTTTCATCATATACAATTATGCAACTGATTCAGGACCGACAAATATTTAAGGAAATGGAGTGTGGAGATGAATGAATGGCAAACAAAAGCTTTATTATACAATTTTGTCTAGTGATGTCACAAACGTGGTTTGGGTTTGCAGAGAAAAACTATGTTTTGAATAAACCTTTTATCATATGAAAGACAAGAAATTGGTACACATAAACTTAGAAAGGGTAATATATAATTTGGATTAAGAAAATGTGAGCTGAAATAAATAATTGTGAAGATAACTTTACATGTATTATAGGTAAAGAAAAAAAGAAAGAGTTGTGTGAATAAATATGCTCCAATTTAAACATTATATTTTAAACTCTAAGAGGTAATGTTAGAACGTTATATGAAATTAGTATTACACTTACAGCCTATAACTACAAGAGTTCCTTGTTTTGTCTTTCACAATTCTACGTGTTTTCTGACTTGATACTAGAGTTATCTTGTCATTATTTTCTCCACTGTCTTGTCTTCCTTCATATGATTTTCATGGTTAAACAAAATTTAGGTTCAGTCTTAATTCTATCCGTGATACTATATGTGTTGTTTATCCTTAGTTTTCTTCATTTGATAAATACAGTCAGTTACTATTTCATGGATTTAAAATGAGGTACAGTACTTACTAATATAGTGTTTCAAAAGTAACTATTACAGTGTCCTCTCTGTCATTATTTATAATGAATACAAGATAGTTGTTAGGTTTACCAGTATTATTGCATGTATCAAAATGTTTTGTTTTTATTCTTAGCCTTGTCAACACTGGTACTTTTGGAAGTGTTCATGGATTTTCATTTTCTTACTACTTTCATAAAAAATTCTCTGAATTTGTGACACAAGTACAAGTGTTAAATGTTTATAATACATTCATAATATTTATATTTATGATATACATACACACAAACAAGATACTGATGTACAACAAATTCATTATGATTATAGGAAAGTATCATAACTGTCTTGAAGTCTTTACTCATGGAAAATTGAAGGAAATCTTATTTTTCACCAGTACCATGACTCATTGATTATAGTTATCTTTTCCATATATATTTGTTCTCACATACATACATATATATATACATATATATACCTATACACATATACATATATATGTATGTGCACAATATACATATATACATGTTCTAACTATATATGTACATTCTAACATTACCTCTTTGTCATTAAAATACAATTTTTAAATTGGGGCATATTTAATTGCACAGCTCATTCTTTTTTCCTTTATCTATGATATGTGTAAAGTTATCTTCACAATTTTTTATCTCAGTTCATATTCTTTTAATCCTAATTATATTACCCTTTCTAACTTTATGTGAACCAATTTCTTATTTTTTGTATGATATATCTATCTCTGAAATCTCTCTCTCAACAATCACTTTCAGTCATCTACATCAGTTACGTTTCTTTAAGATATTTTCCTTTTCTGTCTATGGCTATTATCCAAATTCTATTATCTGGTATAAGATACTTTGATTTTTGCTACTTTCAACATGATAAATACTTTGTCCAGCTTCAGTTTGCCTGTTGCCTTTAACATCTAATTCGTGATTGTTAGCAATCTGTATTTTCTTTGATTTAACTCAATTTTTCCTTTCATTTCCCCATTCATGGCATATTAGTACCATATCAATGTTCTAGAACTTGCATTTCATTTCTAAATCTGTAATTCAAATAAAAAAATATACTGGTTTAGGGCTGGGGATTTAGCTCAGTGGCATAAGCACCTGTCTAGCAAGAGCGAGGTTGTGAATTCAATTCCCAGTACCAAACAAAATAAAACAAAAAGATACTGGATTACATCAATATAAATTTTTGTATGTCAGCACATTCTAAGGCAATTTTTATCATGTTCTTGACAGAGAAGTTGTGCTCACTTTTCCTTATTCACTGTGTACTTGTACTTATTTCTGTACTCATAACAATATTATTATTGGAATAGCTGCTTATCATCCTCTCACTTTGTGCCATATGGAGCTTGATATTTATTGATACAGTCACAGATTCACAATGTGACTCACACAGCATTTAATTAGTGAATGTCTACTCAATGGTGCAATACAAGATATAATGAAAGAACTTACAGGTTTGCTATTTAGTGATCATATATGACAGCAAATTGAATGTTAAATGTCCATATTTCTCTAAGTTACAGGTGGAAAACATCTTATTTTCTACTTAGGGCATAGAGAAAAGGGTATTATGCTCACAGATAAAATGTGAGTAAATCATGTAAAGTGAAAGTAGTGTACATATGAGTGAAAAAGTGAAGAATACCTTTCCAAATCAATCCCCTTAATCATTCAAAATGGAAGATAAGTTTACAGAGTACTTGTGACAAGTGAATTTGAATTATTTAATATAACCCTAAGTAGATAATATATTAAACATATTTATAATAATAATTTTTGCTGAGACATATCATTGTATGCAGAAAAAATGTTATACATTTATTGAGCTATGATGCAATGTATTATTTTGCACAGTAGTGAACTTAATGTAAGGCGGGACTCAAAGCTGGTTTTTTGGCTTAGATAATTAAGATTTAAATTTTTCTCTACACTCGTAGAGCTTATAAACATTTCTCTCCCTGGGACAGAAATATCTGTTGTTAATGACTGGATGTCCAGAATTAAGAAATTATGACAATTTCTAACCATATCATTGATAAAAAGTTGATTGCTCAGCTATAAAAAAGGATAATCTTGAGGGTTTTATAGGCAAATCAAGGCAACTTGAGACCATACTCATAAGTGAAATGAACCAAATTCACATTTATAAATATATTTTCTCCCTGGTGTGAAAAAATAATAAAAATTAAAAACTGAAAGAGTAATAAGATCCAAAATGTACAATAAGTATTGTAACAATGAAAGGGAAAGAAAGTGCTCAAAAAGAAAGAACTGGGATAGGCAAAGGAGAAAAGGAAGAAAGGAAAATATTATGTGTATGTAGGTATACATATATAAATGTATGTATGTATACGTATGTAAGATCGATAACTATACTACTAATCTCTGTTAGTCCATCAAAAAGAACAGTTTGTGCTGTCATTGTTTGCTTGTTTGGTCATTTTTTATGCCTAGATCTTATAACCTGAACAACTACTTCTAAGATAACAATATGCAATGTATTAGCTAGTCTTAATTTCCTACTTTTTTTGAAATTCTGTATGATTTCTATCCTTTTTTCTGTTTTGCTTTAAAAAAAAGAAAATAAATATATATATACAGATAAAAAATTTCTATTTAGCATTACCAATTCAGTATACCTTAGTGGTAAAATAAATGCTTAGCATTAGAAATAATACACAATGTTTCATGATTTCATTCCTAGATATTTTTTCTAAACATGTTAAATATACACATTGTATCCCCCCCAATAAGAATCTTGTGTCATACTGAAGATACAATGTTTAAGATAAATATTGTCCACATAAAAGATAAAATCTTATAAATTTACAGAGATGGCATTATATGATGTGTTATAAAAGAACAGTAAAATCTGTATTTTATAAAATTATTACAGTCAAGGGCACAGTTTCTTTAATCTCCCTTAAAATGCTCCCCATCACTTCAAACACTCTTATTTCAAACGCCGAGAGTATGGAAACCACAGCCCAGGGTGGAACCACAGAGAGTGAAGGGCACACAGGAGCCACGTGAGAACTGAAAGAGAAAAACAAAGTAAGATTCACTGCTACAGAGGAAATAGCTCACTGCCGCAGACCACAGACTGCGTAGTTTGGCTAGGGCAGGTATATAGGCAGCCTGGTGGGCTGGGAAGCAGTGAGAGTAAATTTACTCCTCAATAGGAGACTGAGACCTGACCTGGACCATGGGAGACTTGTGCATTTGAAGGTAGCTGTGAGAACATGAGGCACTGTTTCCCAAGGGGCCCATCCCAAAGGCAGCAGGTGGTGAATGAATTATAAGCATCCAGCACACAGTCATGCAGAAGAGCAGCAGTGTATGAGTGAAGGGCTGTCTAGTCACAACAGTTGGACAGAAGACTTGGGGAAATTCTGCTGAGAAGTAGAAGCTGGTACCACCCAGACTCTGTTCTGGCAGCAATCAAAAGTCAATATTAGACCAAGCTAGAAAGGACTGGAAGCAACCCACTGCTCTGTGACAGGTGGGCAAGCAGGCAAACAGCTTGGCTGGCACTGGGACAAGAGCACTCCCCTCATCCTAGAACCAATGCATGACAGGAGTCAGCGGTGTGGCCAAGATCAGCCCTATGCCCAGAAGTAATCCTACTGCAGAGTTGGCAGAGTTACTCTACAAACTCTGGCTCTGATTAGGAAATTAACACGGAACTGCGAACACCAAGAGAATGTGGTTTTTATTTTTTCTTTCCTTTTTTAAATTTGCTGTCATTTTTTAAATTTGTTTTCCTTTATGGGTGGTGTTGTTTGGGTTTTGACTTTTATTTTTGGTTTGTTTCCTCTGCCTTTTCTCTCTCTTTCCTCAATGGTCTTTCTTCATTTCCTATTTTCATGTGAATGGACATTGTCTTCATTGTTTCTGGTTTGCTTTAATATTCTTTTGCTTTCTCCTTCAGACTTTCATTCCTGCCATCTAATCAAACTTCCCAAAGTTTGGGTGATCATCTTTTTTCCTTCAGCCTTGCTTCTACTATATTTCTCTTCAGTTATTATTCTGTTTTGTCCCCTGTCCCTCTTAGATTCCCCTTCCCCACAGGATCAAATCACTCCACCAACAGGAAACTCTCTATGTGCAAGTTTCTGGTTTATGCCCACTGTTGTTCAACTATAGATCTTACTCTCATGATTAGAGAGATCAAATTAGCAGTTACCACAGATTGTCAGTTTTTAGGCTGTGCTTTGTGATATTGTTATTGTTAATTGTAGTACCTTAGCCAGAATGCCATACTTGTTGTAATCAGTTATTCATCATTGTGGGACAATACTGTGATAATCTAGGGTCATAACCATCCACATAGTCCAGTACCAAAGAACTGTGTGCTGAGCCAAATAGACAAAAACTCTCCATCACTAATAAAGTGGGAAGATAGGATCTTGACAGACACAACAGCAGCCAGCTACACCTAGAGGAGAACTCAGAGGAGTAGACATTTCCTAGGAAAACCTCGATACTAAAGATAAAGATATTATGAGAAAATACAATCAACAATGCAGATAACAATATAATAAAAATGGAAAATGACAAAAGATAAAAGCAAAATGCAACCCTAGACTTTCAGGCCATCCAGGACAAATTCAGGGAACAATGAGACACAGGAAATCAGAACCCACCCATTTAAATTTTCTGGAATGTTAGCAGCAGAAACTTTAAAAAAGCATATACATGGAACTGCTGAGGAAATCTGATAAGAAATAATCTTTCAGATGAAAAAAAAGATTGCAATCCTAATGAAGCACATGGTCTTAAAACCTAGAGTAAACATAGAGGAAAAAAATTAAGAGAGAAGCATAGGAAAATGATGCAAACTATGAATACCCAAGATAGAAAAGATATGCAATCCATGAAACAGATTCATGGATTTATCTATGAAATATTCAGGAAATTAAAAATTCCACTGATAGTTTGCAGGAGGGAATGAATGAAAGTGAAAGTAGAATATGAGACCTAGAACACAGGATTACAGTTAGCAATCACTCAAGAAAGGGCTCTTAAGAATAATGCATGACCATGAAATAACAACTGAAAGATGATGCAAAGAAAAACACAAGACAGACTGGTATCAGTGAAAAAACAAATCACACCAATGACTTAAAAAAAAATCTGTTCATGGAAGTAATAGCAGAAAACATCATCAGCAGGAAAGAAGAATTTGACATCTAGATAAGTGAGCAATACAGAACTCCAATTAGTTGTGACCACAATAAATCCACAAGTCATATAATAATCAAGATTGCTAAAATTCCCAATAGAATAGAATATTAAAAGGTGTTACACAAAAGAAATAAATCACCTATAAAGGAAAGCCTATCGCAATTACAGCACACTTTTCAACACATACCCTTAAGTCTGAGAGAGTTGAGAGTAAAGTATTTCAGGCCCTACAAGGAAACATACAAGCCAGATTGACATATCCTAAAAATGTATCTTTCAGAATTAACAGAGAAATGAAATACTTCCATGACAAACAACTGAAGAAATTCATGACTAGCAAAGCAGCTATACAAAATGCTCTGAAAGATATTCTAGGAAGAGATAAAAAAGGTGATAATTCCAACAGTACCAGTAGAAAGAAGCCACAAGGAAGGGCAAATAATCAAGCAGAAGGGAAAGACAGGGAAGAATTGGGAAAATAATATTACAAGCACAAGTCAATACATGTCAGTTATAACCATCAATGCAAATGGTGCCAGTCACCAACTGAAAGAGACAGACTGGTAGAATGGGTCAAGCAACAAAATGAAATAGTATGCTGCATACAGGAAACACACTTATGCCAGGTGTGGTGGCACATGCCTTTAATTCCAGCACTCAGGAGGCTGAGGCAGGAGAATCACTGTGAGTTCGAGACCAGCCTGGACTACAAAGTGAGTTCAAGGCCAACCTGAACTGCATAGTGAGACCCTGTCTCAAAAAATAGGGCTGGGGATTTTGCCCAGTGGCCTAACCATCTGCCTGGCAGGCCAAGGTTGTCAGTTCGATACCCAGTACAAAAAAAAAAAAAAAAAAAAAGAAAAAAGAAAAAGAAAGAAAGAAACACATTTACTTCAAAAAGAAATTCATAGACTGAAATTCAATGGATGGAAAATAACACTAGACATGACAGGAACCCAGAAAAAGTTGGGGTAGTTACTCTATTTGTTGATAATGTGAATTTCAAGTCAAGACAGATCACAAGAGATGAAGAAGTTCACTATACACTTGTTAAGAAACAATTCCTAGAAGAGATAGCAATGTAAAGCATATACATTCACCAAATACAGGTGTGTCCAGCTATATGACACAAATATTAATGGACATGAAAAACAAGCAGTAACACAATTGTAATGAGGGAATTTAATCCCCTACTCTCACAAACAGATAGATCAATTATACAGAAAATCAACAAGAAATATCACAACTGAACCAGATCTGGGAACACATGGATTTAGTAGATGTCTGCAGGGTGTTCCACAACATCATGGTACACATTCTTCTCAGCGGCACATGGGATGTTCTTCAAGAGACCATATATAGCCCATACAATATACTTAAGTAAATGTAGAGGAATTGAAATTATCCCACATATAGTATTTGATGATAGTGCAAAGAAATTGGAAATCAATGGCAAAGAAACCATAAAATCCCATACATTCATGAAAATTGAATTATATCCTATTGAACAACTATGGGTCACAAATGTAATTTAAAAAGAAATTAAATAGTATCTATAATTAAATGATAATGTCAATACAACATACCAGAATTAATGAGGTAGGATGAACGCAGTTCTAAGAGGGAAACTTATAGCAGTGATTTCTCATTGGAAAATACAGCTGAAATAACAACCTAGTGTTAAATCTCAAAATTCTAGGAAAAGAAGAAGTTAGGTTGAAAGCTTGTATGAAAGAGTAAATTATGAAGACCAGAGCAGAAATCAATTCAATTGAGACTAAGAAAACAAAACAGAACAAAATTCAATGAATTGAAGAGTTGCTTCTCTGAAAGATTAAATGAAATTATTAAACACTTAGGCAAACTTATCAATAAAACTAAAGAAAGGACTCAAATATATACAATTAGGAATGAAAAGGGTGAAATAACAATGGACCTTGTGGAACTTCAAACAATCATGAACACCTACTGCAAGAAATTTTACTGTTAATAACATGGAAAACATAGAACAAATGGACAGATGCCTAGATGCATATGAATAACCAAAACTGAATCAAGAATATATAAAAATTCTAGATAAACCAATATCAGAAAATGAAATAAAATATGTAATTAAAAAACTACCAATGAAAGAAAAGCCCAGGCACTGTTGGATTTGCTGCAGAATTTCACAAGAAATTAATTAAATAATTTATTTATTTATACCTGGGATTGAACTCACAACCTTGTACCTGCCAGGCAGATGCTTAGGCCACTAAGGTAAATTTCCAGCTCCACAAGAAATTTAGAGAAGATGTAATGCCATTACTCTTCAAACACTTTAATAAAATTGAAAGGGAAGCAATGCTCCCAAATTCATTCCTGGAAGCAAGTGTTAACTTGATTCCAAAACCAGAGAATGATTAAACCAAAAAAAGAGAACTATAGGCCAATCTCCCTCAGGAACATACAGTCAGAAATACTGAGTAAGATACTGGCAAACACATGCAGCTAATCATCAAAAAGGTTATACACCCTGACCAAGCAGGCTTCATCACAGGGATGTAGGGATGGTTTGACATATGCAGATCAATAAATGTAATACGCCACATCAACAAAGCCAGAGAGAAAAATCACATGATCCTCTCAATAGACACACAAAAAACCTCAATAGGTCCAACACCCATTCATGACAAAAACCCTACAGAAGACTGGAGTACAAGGGTTTTATCTCTATCTGGTAAAATTCATCTGTGACAATCCTCCAACCAACATCATACTAAAGGTCAAAAACTGAAAACCTTCACTCTAAAATCAGGAAAATAGTGAAGGACGCTCACTATCACCATTTAAATATAATATAAATTCTGAAGGCATTAGAGCAATTAGACGAGAGAAAACAAAAGAATAAAGATAGGAAAAGAAAAAGTTAAATTAACATTATTTGCAGATGACATGATATTCTACATAGAAGACTCTACAAACTCCTCTAGAAGACTTCTACTTCTAATAACAAAATTCGGTCTTGTAGATGGATGCAAAATCAACCCTCAAAAATTTGTAATATTCCTGTACACAAAGAGCAAACTCACTGGGACAGAAAATAGGGAAACAACAGCTTTCATCATAACACCAGCAAAAATGAAATACTGAGGAATCAATCTAACAAAAGAAGTGAAAGATACCTGCATTGACAAACTACAGTACTCCGAAAAAAGAAATTTAAGAGAATATAAGAAAATAGAAAGATATTCCTTGCTCTTAGGTAGAAAGAACCAGCGTAGTAAAAATGAACATTCTTCCAAAATTGTAATATAGGTTTTATGCAATCCTAAATAAAATACTACTAACATACTTTACAGAATTAGAGAAAATATTTTTAAAACTTATTTGGAACCAGCAAAGTCTTACAATAGTAAAAATAATTCTGGACAACAAAGGCAAGGCATCACAATCCCTAACTTGAAAATATACTACAGTGTAACTGTGGTATACATAGCTTGTCTTGGGCAAAAAACAAAACAAAATAAAACAAAACAAAACAAAACAAAAACAAAATAAAACAAAACAAATCTGAGGATCAATGGAACAGATGATACAGAAACAACTCAAAGATGCACAGTCACCTTATCATTTGACAATGGGCCAAATACCTTGGTTGGAGAAAAGATAACTTGTTTAATAAATGGCGCTGTAAACCTGGCTTTCCACAGGCCAAAGACTAAAACTAGACCCATGTCTCTTACCACGCACTGAACTAAAATCAAAGTGGATCAAAGATCTGAATGCTAAAAGAGAAACAGTAAATCTGGTGTAAGAGAGAATAAGTAGAATTCTTGAAGACATAGTTGTGGGCAAAGACTTCCTGAACACAGTCTTGATTCCCTGGGAAATATTATAAAGAATCAACAACTTGGATCACATCTTATTAAAAAAGCTTTGACACAGTAAAAGAAATTATCAATGGAATAAAGAGGCAACCCACAGAGTGGGAAAAAGTTTAGTCAGCTGTGCCTCACATCAAGGACCAATATCTTGAATATATAAAGAATTCAAAAAAATTAGACCCAATCTAAAAATGAGTATCTGAAATGAATAGATACTTCTCAGATGAAGAAGCACAAATGGTATATAAATATATGAGAAAGTGTTCAACGTCATTGATCATTCATAAATGCAAATTTAAACAACA
>RJWM01028960.1:0-25002 GCA_004363535.1 Dasyprocta punctata | reverse complement strand
GTTTGAGGCAGGTTCTGTTATCATTCCTGCTTTATAGAGGAGGAAATGGAGAGACGAGGCTTGTAGTTCACACTGTGTATTACTAAGCACTTCCTCCAGACTGGGGTGGTTTCTCAGCTCACGGTAACTGCCCATAAGCAGGTCCCTTCTTTGGGACATGTTCTTCCCATGTTACTCCTTTAGAACACAGTGATTGGCTCAGAGGTGCACATGCATGACCCAGGATGGGTCAATCAGCAGCCTTCCCTGGGATTTTTGACACTTGGAGTCAACACAGGGCAAAATTTATAATCCAGTAGAGCTGCGGACCTAGCTATATGTGGTAGACCTTGGTCCCAGCTTGGCACTGTGGGAGGTGGGGGAAGGTCTTTGAGTCACTGGGGATGTAACCTCCCGGGGATTGCGGGACTTCCTGCCCACCAGGTGGTGCTTTACTCCACCATGATGTGCTGTAGCACCAGGCCAATCGACCACACACTGAACCCTCTATAACTCCGCAAGTTGGTTATCTCACAGGAAACACACGCACACACACACACACACAGACAGACAAACACGCAGAGACACAGCACAGAGACACACGCACAGAGACACACGCACAGAGACACACCACAGAGCCTAACTTTTCTCAGCCTAACACAGCCCCCTGGAGGGCACCGGGGTTAATTAATTACTTTTTTTTTTTGCTGCACCGGGGATCGAACTCACAGCTTCATGCCTGCCAGACAGGCGCTTAAGCCACTGAGCCAAACTCTGGGCCCTAGATTTTTGAGGCAGGGTCGCACTATGTAGCTCAGGCCAGCCTTGCACTTGCATTGTAGTCCAAGCTGGCCTTGAACTCACAAGTGCTGGGCCTTGAACTCACTCAGCCTCCCGAGTGCTGGGATTAAAGGTGTGCGCCACCACGCCCGGCTTAATTAATAACTTTTTAAGACTGGGTCTCACTATGTAGCGTGGGCTGGGCTTGAACTCACTGTATACCCCAGGCTGGCCTCCAACTTGCAGCGATCCTCCTGCCTTAGCCTTCTTAGTGCTGGTATTACAGATGTGTCTCACCACCACACCCGGCCAGGGAGATTTTATAAAAATATCCTGAAAACAGCCTTGTTCAGCCAGAGCCTTGGGGTCTTTTTTCCTTTCTTTCGTTTTTATTTTACTTTAACAAACTTGATCAAGACGTAATTTGCATGCCATACAATTCACCCATTTAAAGTGTACAACACAATGGGCTAGTGTCTTCACAGAACTGTGCCACCACCCCACGATCACATGCACGTACTCACCACCCCAAAATAAAGCTCTTATTGATTGATCAATTCATTCATTCATTCATTCACTGATTCACAAACATTCAATCACTTCACTCTGTAAGGTCAAGGCCAGCCTGGGTTACATAGCGAGACCCTGTTTCAAAACAAACAAAAAGGTAAATATCTGTACTAGTTCCTCACAATCAATGTAAATATTTTTGTATTGCAAACATAAACCAATAAAATTAGACAGCAACAACAAAAGTTGCTGAACACTTTGCGCTGGAGACGACGGTAAGTTCAGATCTGTTTCTGTCTACACATCTATGAACAAAGAAGTGTGTGTGTGTGTTCAAAAAGCTCACTTCAGCTCCATGGTGGCTTTGTCAGAGGGGCCATTTTACAGACAGAGAAACTAAGGCACAGAGCAGTCAAGTGACCTCGGGTCACTCAGCTACGTTAAGGAGAGGTGCTGGGGACAAAGGGGCTGAGGTCAGAGATATGACAGAGGGGGCCACACTGTCAGGTTTCGGGTGACTGGGGAGTCAGGGTGACTGGTGGGTGGTGAAGTCCTCTGGGTATGGGGAACGTGGGGAGTAGAGGAGGGAAGGAGAAAGAGGATGCTCGAGGGGTGGCGCAGCATCTTTCTCCCCCCGCCCTTTCTGGCTCTTCCTCAGAGAGGCAGCGGAGCGGCCCTCCAGAGCTCAGGCCCTGTGCTGTGCAACCATGGCCCAGTCACTTGGCCTCTCTGTGCTTGTTTTCTTATGGGTGACCTGGGAGGTGTGATGATGTGGCTCTTCCCTCCAGGGTATATGGGGTTGAGTGAGATGACGTTTGTCCTCTGCCAGCATCAGGAACCCGTTCAAGATATGTTCACAAGGAAGCGAAAGGCTCAGGCCTAGAGTGGTGGCAGCTGTTCCAGGAAATGGCTCGCCATGACAGTGACCACAGGCTCAGCCCAGCCCTACCTCGGCTTCCTTTGGGGTGAATGCCAGGGCTCCAGTTACTCAGCTCTGTGCCAGAGGAGGCAGCAGGAGGGGGAGGGCTGCACCTTGCCCCAACCCTTTCCTGCCTACTCCTCTGAAATGGGGACCACGCAGTGGGTCAGGGGACTGGCACGTGGTGTCTCCTGTCTGCTCAGCCGTTGCAAACAGAAACCACACAGACCTCCCGGGCCAGACGGGTGCGCGGCTCAGGCCACACGGAGGATTCCTGGGGGCGCCCTGGCCACCAGGCGAAGCCTCAGACGCCTTCACAATACTACTTTTTCAGGTGTACCTGAATTTTGTTTCTGTTCTTTATGGCTAGGCACTTCCTCAAAATATGTATCATTTATCATGTAACAATTTTACTTTAACCCTAAATACCTATTATTATTTTTAAGGTGCTGAGGACCAAACCCAGGGCCTTCACACTGAGCTATATCCCCACCCCTTTTTATTTTTTGAGACAGGGCCTCACTAAGATGCTAAATTGCCCAGGCCGGGCTTGCACTTGTGATCTGCCTGCCTCAGCCTTCCAGAGTCCTGGGATGAAAGGTGTGCACAATATTCCTAAATATCTTAAGCTCCACTTTGGCGGCGCATCTCCTGAGGTAGCTCCCACAGGGAGACAGAAAACATGGCGGCTCAGGACCACAACTGTGCAGCATCTCACAGCCGGGGTTGGCTGGCAGCTGAAAGAGCTAAAGGCATCCTCGGAATCTATGTGGCGGGCACCGACCCCTCAGTCTCTCCATCCTGGGCAGGTGCAGGGGGCACTGGGGGTGCAGCTCCGGATACTGGACACTCTTTCTAAGGCAGCCTTGATCTCCCGCTCTGGTCTGGCCTCCATTCCTGGGACTGCAGCCCTGCGCCCCTGTGGACCACTCCCTGCTCCTTTGTGGTAAATATGTCCCCACTCCGTCTGGGACCAGGTGGCCTGACCACACCAGCTGGCCTCCATGAAGGCTGCGTCCTCGGTTTTCCTGGGTAGAAAAGTCTTCAGTGGTTCAGCCTCACTCGTGGCCAGTACCTAATGCAGATGGCTGCTCTGTTTCCTTTTTCTCAGTACAGTACTGGGAATCGAACCCTGAGGGGCTATCATGAGTTCTTTTTGGTTTTTATTCTTTATTTTGAGATAAGGTCTCTCTAGGTTGTCTAGACTGGGCTCAAACTTGCAATCCTCCTGCCTCAGCTTCCCAGGTAGCTGGGATTATGGAGGTTGTCGCTGCACCCAACAGATGGCTACTCTTCTCCTCTTTCCCAGATGTGCAGACGGAGGCTCAGGGAGGGAAGAATCTGGCCTGCGATGGCTCGCCTGTGTTTCTCCTCCACTGCCGCATCAAGCCTGGCCCTGGTGTGGTATCACAAGGTCGAGTCATGGGTCAGAAATGCCCTTTGCTCCTACAGATGAAAGTTTTCAATCCACAGGCCAGGCTGGGAACTGATGACAAGGGGTCCCTGGGGAAGATGGTCACAGAAGGAGGATAGGGGCTGCACTTTGGGGTTTTTCCCCCTTTGGTGGAGCATGGCTGTTGGGGCCTAGGCCTCATGTGCTCTTGAAGTGGTCACTTTGGGGTGTCTGGTTAGACAGAAGCCAGCCTTCATGTGAACCAGCATACTGTGACCTGGGAGATGACAGAGATGCCCATCCATGGTCCCTGAAGGCCACTGACCAAATGTAGGGTGGGGACAGAAAGCAGGATTAGTTCTGTTTGGAGAATTTTTTGTTTTGGGTCTTTGTTCTTTGTGTATTGGGGTCTTCACATTGAGCTACATTCCCAACCCTTTTTATCATAATCTTTTATGTTGAGAAAAGGTCTCACTAAGTTGCTAAGTTGCCCAGGATGGGCTTGAACTCACAACCTTCCTCTCTCAGGATCATAGGTCTGCACCACTACACTTGGCTTGCATGTGAATTTTATCAGGTATCCTGTGCCTCCCATGTGCCTATGTGTTCATGCCACAAGACATATCGAGCATACTTCCTGTGTGCCCGGCTTCTGCGTGGTGGAATCTACTCAGTTAGTGAGTGGATCCACAGTGACTCTTGAGGTAGGTACTATCATTATCTGTCATGGTTTGTGGCTAGATGTCCCCCCAAAGCCACACGTTGTCATAGGTGGAGTTTTTTGGAGCTGGCTGGATCGAGAGTGTGTGATCCTGGAATTAAGGGTGTGATGCTGGGATTAAGGGTGCCTGATTACTAAATTAGCCCACTGACTGGTTTAGGATAGTTCTGGATGTGGATAATGGGTATGAGTGGCACCACTCAAAAGCCAGTTAACCCAAAAGGGATAAAAGGGAGAGGCAGGCTGCTGCTGCTGCTTAGCTTCATTGTTTCCTGCCTACCTTGCCAGGGGCTGTTTCTCTTCTGCAGTGTGCCTCTGACATGCCACCAGGCCTTGGAGTAGTCAGTCAACTATGGATTGAAACCTCCATAAGCTATAAGCTGTGAGCTGAAATAAGCCTTTCCTCCTTTGAGTGTTGAGAATTTTGTCTCAGCGATGAGAAAAGTAACTAAGACATTATTTGAATTTGCAGATGAAGAAAGGAAGCACAGAGAAGGTGAATAACTTGCTGAGGCCGCAGAGCAGGATCTAAACTGCAGAAGCAACACACAGGCTGCTCAGGACTCCTGCCCGGGTGGCCCTGTGGACAGGTGTGGCTCTACCTGCGTTGCTGCCCAGGCACTGTGCGTGTAGGGAGGGCGAGTTTTCATATCTGTGACGTGGGCCAGTGTGCAGGGGCTTGTCTGTGAGTCCTGCGAGTGTGTGCATGTGTGTGTGAGGAGCTGAAAGGGGACCCACAGGCAGGACCCCCGCACCCCCAGAACACAGATAAGAGCTGTACCAGTTCATCCTTGTCCACTTGGTTTCCAAAGCTAGGGCCCTGGTGGAATTCCGGTGGAATTCAAGGCATTCACTTGTCCAGGGCGGAAGAGGGCTTGTGGGGACGGGGGTTGTCCTGAGGGCCCTGTGGGTCCTGACCAGCCTGGACTTTTTGTTCTGGAGCAGAGTTAGTGGTGGGTGCGAGAGAAAGCAGGCTCAGGGAGCAGCCCTCACTGTGTTCCTCCTGATCGGGCTAGGGGACCCCCGGGGCTGAGCACAGTGAGCAGCCCTGGGGACCACAGGATCGGACATAGCTGTCTGCCCTGGGCTGGGAGCCCTGGGAGCCCCGGCTGCTGCTGTCTGCTGACCTTCCCCAGCTGCTGGGGGGTGGGTCCCGTGAGGCCTCCTGTCCCCCTGGAGACAGGATGCTGGCTTCTCTGCACCTGTGGCATGCTGACAGTGACCCCCAAACATGTGAACCTGTGAATTTGAATGTGATGTTGTTTAAAAATAAGGTCTTGAAAAAAAATTTTTAAATAATACATAATAAAAAGAAAACAGGTTCTTTGCACTTGTAGTTTAGGATATTTTGTTTTTTTGTGTTTCAGAACTTGGAATTGAATCCAGGGCATTCTTCATTAAGCTCCATACCCAGCAGCACTTTTTTTTATTTTTGTATTTAACAGAGTCTAGCTAAGTTATCCAGGTTGGGCTTGAACTTCCAGTCCCACTGCCTTGGCCTCCCAGAGTGCAACACCTTGCTGGCTAAGTTAAAGATCTTGAGATGAAATCATCTTGGCTTTAGGAGAACCCTTAACCCAAATAACAGGTGTCCTTATATTATAGACTGCTAAGTTAGATAGAAATACTATAGGCAGTCAGACAGGGCCAGGCCCTCCAGGAAGTCAGTGTGGAAGAAAAGAACACATTACAACTGTGCAACTGTGGCTGGAGGTGTAGTCCTTGATGGCCAGGCCCCAAGACAAAGACGGAATGACCAGGCCTACCTGCCTCCCCAGGGATAAGCAATATACTGCAGTTGGTATCCTCTGGTCCAATAAAGTCTAGACAGATATCAGTCACCCAGGTGGGTGACTGGGGCCTCCTGACTCATCACTTCCAAAGAAGGTCCTTGTTCTTCCTTCCCATGTGCGCTTGCTGCGTGGCCCGCTTTCCCACTGGATCAACACTACCCAAGCGACTGTACTTGTAATCTTATTGGTTGATCATCATTTTGTCCCACGTTGTACCCACCTTGTGATTTTGCTCTATGAAGTAGACTCATTGGCAACCCACTTTCAGGTCCCCTTCTGTCTCTCAGAAGCTATCGATAACTCTCTCTCAATAAATTTTTCCTACTCTTAACCTCCCTTCTTCCTTAGAATTCATTCTTCAGTTCTGGGAAACATGAACTTGGCATATTGCATATCTAATGGGTTGGGAGTTATAATATTTCTCCCATATCATTTGAAGGTCCCGTGTCACTTATAAGAGAAAGGCAAATAAGATTTTTACAGGAGAGGAGCACTCGACACTCCCCCAGAAGTATTTTTATTTTTCTTGAACTCTCCCTCCCACCCCACTTCAGGCATTAGCTTTGGCTGCACCAGACTTTAGTTGCGGACCGGTCCCAGGTGACACTGCCCGCAGCCCCTCTGCAAGGCGCCCCCTCTGCAGGCAGCTGAGTTCGGTCCGTTAGGGCCCCTCCCCTCCCCTGGACCACACAGATCTGACACTGCGCATGCGCAAACTGGCTTTTCCTTTAAGGAGTTCATCCCTTACGCTGTCTCCCCTCGGCTGCAGCCTCGGTCCTGAGGGCCTCTTCCAATGGCTGCTCTTCCTATTCGTGATTTCTAGCTGAAGTAGAACACGCTGAGCTGGTGCACTAGGCGCTGGTGACACCAAAGGCCACCGGCACCAAAAGCCCCCAGGAGCTGGGGCTGGTCACGCTGAAGGTGGCAGCCGCAGAGAACAATGGAGAGCACCGAGGAATTGCCAGGAGGCCCACCTGCGCGGTGGGAAGGGTCCCCGAGGCCTGCTGGTCGCTGCTGGCTCGGATTGGCAAGGAGGGTGGCTACCACCAAAAGAGCTGGTAGCTGCTGGCATTCAAAGCCCAGGGCTGTTAACACCGAAAGTGCTATACTTTGCCAACTCATGGTTTCTATATGCACTGAGCAGGAGCCTGAGCAGGTAACACCTCCATGATGGTATAAGGATCTCCCCTTCAGAGGACCCTGAAGAAGAGGGTGGATAATGGTTACTGTGGTCAGCAGACTCAAGAACCATGTCTGTACCAGGTGTGGTGGTGCACACTTGAATCCCAGCACTCTGGGAGGCTGAGGCAGGAGGATCCCAAGTTTGAACCCAGCCTGGGCAACTTAGCAAGACCTTATTTCAAAATTAAAAAATAAAAAGGAGTAGGAATGAGCTCAGTGTAAAGGTTGTGGGTTCAATCCCCAGTACAGCAAAAACAAAACAAAACAACCTGTCTCATTTCCATCTTACCGGCAGCTGAGAATCTGTGGTAGCCAGTGACAATTCCAGCCACAAACACAGCAGCCTGGGCGACAGTCACCACCTGGGCACAGTGCTTGGCGTGACACAGGGGATGGAATTAGTGTAGGCCCTGGATTTGCCCCTGCAAAGGCGGTGGCTGCCCACCCACTTGTCTGCCGTACCACATTCCTGCCCACCAGCTTCCTGAGCGTCTTTTTGGGCCAGACACCACGTCTGGCATTGTGGACAGCAAGCCAGTCAAGCTGAGGGCCATCTTGAAGCCTGCTAGGTCTTGTTGGAGAGGCAAGTGACCAAGGAGGGAATGACATAGGGTGACCAGGGAGCAAGGTGATAGGAAGAGAACACCCAGAGGCTGGTGCTGGGGCTTACATCCTGGAGTTGGAGAGAAGACCTGAGCCCACAAGAGAAGGATGAGCAGGCCTGGAGAAAGTCCAGGGGAGGCGTTCCAGGCATGAAGAGCATATGCAAAGGCCAGGGGGCAGGAGCATGGGAAGTGATGGGAACTTGTTCGTGAGCAGCTGGGGAACAGGATGTGAGCTGTGGTTTGCAGTAAGGTGCTGGACTTGTCCTCAGTGGTGGGTTTGAAGCAAGTTCCAAGCAGCACCCTGGCCAAGGCCAAGGCCAAGGCTGGACTTTCTCCTGCCTCTCTGACTGATAGGACTCTGCTTTGTTTTGTAGACCAATGCATCAATCATGCCAGTTGGGGTGCTCTTCCATTCCAAGACTGAGGGTGTGAGAAGCGGGGATCCTGACAGACTTGCATGCAGGGAGGTTCGGACATCCCCAAAGCCAAGGCTCTGGCTGACATTGAGCCCGCTCTCCTGACCTGGCCTGGCTCAGACACAAGCTGCCTGTCTCTGGGTATCAGGACAGACCCAGGAAGTCACCCCAAACCTCCCCTCCACCAACACCTGGTAGCTGATGTGTCAACCTCCACCAGGGCCCCCGGCTGTGACACTCAGAGACGGACCGAGTCCAGCTTTGCTAGGCACCTTTGCAGGCCCTGTGGGAGGGCAGTGTGTCAGTCACCCCCCCTCCCCCTAGCTGTGAACCCTGCAGCTCCAGGTGGGGGAGACCAGGTGCAGGATTCCAACCCAGCCCCATCTTCCCATCACTGCTCTCCTGACTTCAGGGACCCTCAGCCCCTGGCTCAGAGCATCGTTGGGAACAAGCAGGCCTGGCCACTGACCCTCGAGGGGATGGGGAGGAATCCCAGGGGACTGAACCCTCATACACTTCTCCACTGGCTTCCAGCTGGGACGCATCCCCTCCTCCAAACTCCACCTGCACGAGTCGAGTCGCAGCTCAGGCTGTGCTCTGGGGACCCAACCTACAGTGATGTCACGTCTGCCTTCCGGTCTTCCCAGTTTCCTCTTTGCTGAGCCTCTGAATCCTGTCCTTGTCCTGCCCCATGGACGTGCTGCCCGCACAGTGCGCATGGCCACTGTATCAGCAAGCCTGTCAACCCACCAGCCACCCCTGCAGGATCAGGGTGTCCTGGGGACAAACCAGTCGGGTCGTAACTCTGTCTATGGACTCATCACAGAAGAATGGGAAATCGTTTTTCTTCCCTTTTTCTGTCTTCAAGAAGCACTGTGTTCTCAAGGGCTGGTTTTGCTTTGGGCCAGTGGAGAATCAATCAGCTTTAGTTTTTTCAAAGCCAAGTACATTAGTCAGGACGAATAATGAAATGCTTTAAAGAATAGATAACTGGCTTATGCCGAGTCAGAACCTATTGTGTTGTGTCACTAGAGAGTTGGCAGTAGGGTGGCTTCAGGCATGGCTGGGTCCAGGGCTCAGCCTGTGCCATCAGGGACTGCATCCACTTTGTCTCCCCCTGCTGGCGAAGGTGGTGCTCACAGCTCCGGGCTCCCATCCCACCTGCGGGGACAGGATACCGGGTCAGGAGCTCCAGGCGAGTCTTGGGGCTGAGTCTTATTGGCTCGGTTTGGTCACATGCCCCAATGAGCAGCTGCCTAGGCCTTGGGAGGCTGTGTTGCCATTGGTCAGCCGTGAGCATGCGCACAGTGTGGCCCTGAGAGCCTGGCGGGGTTGGGAAGGAGTGCTGTCGAGGCCAGAGTGGTGGTCTATAGGCGGTTAGGAAGTTCAGATGCCAGCCTCATCCGACTTGGAGAACTCACCTTTCTCACACCTGCTGAGGGACTAGTGCCCGGCATTTATGGGGACACTGCTTCCATTCTAGGACTTTCCCCGTCTGCCCAGTCTGCAACACTTAAGGAGTGAGGTAGAGTGTGAATCTGGAGCCAGCTCCTAGCTGGGAATCCTGCCTTGAAACTGCGCGAGGTGGCGCACACCTGGAATCCCAGCACTCTGGGAGGCTGAGGCAGGAGGATCGTACATTCGAGGCCAGCCTGGGCACCTTAGCAAGACCCTATCTCAAAATAAAACAAAATAAAAATAATAACAGGCTAGGGGTGTAACTCGGCCCTGGGTTCAGTTCTCAGCATGACACGAATCAGTCAGCCGATCCATCCTGCCTCTGCTGCTGAGTAGCCGTGACCTTCAGCGGGCCACCCAAGCTCTGTGCAGAGTTAAGCGATTGCTTTTGTCTTGTAGAGCAGTTGGGACTGCTTGGCTGGCTCCCAGTTCAGGGCTCTTTCTGTCCCTAGCACTGGCAGGTGGCAAGAGCTTGTGGTTTACTCAATGAATGAGAGATTGAAATTGAAGATCCCTCCCTCTCTCCCTTCCTCTTTCCTTCTGGTGCTGGGGATCAAACCCAAGGCCTCGTAGATGCTGGACAAGCACAGTACCACTGACCCACATATTCCAGCCCCCCTTCCTCCAATATTGGGGATTGAACCAGGGCCTTCTCACTGAGCTATACTGCCCCCAATTTTAAAATTCTTTTTATTTTGACACAGAGTCTGGTTGTGATCCTCCTGCCTCAGCCTCCCCGAGTGCTGGGATTACAGACGGCACCTCTGCACCTGATGGGCTTCCTTTTCCCATTCCTCAGCACACAGTACAGGGGGGCCAGGGCATCCTCAGAGGCCTGCCCGGGCTGGGTCCCCCAGAAGCGGGTCCCTGGTGGAGGACCAGGTGTGAGTGGTTTATTTGGGAGGTGGTACCAGCAGGCGGCACTGTCACAGCTGGCACCTGGACTTCCCAGAGCCATGGTCACAGTGTCACTTCCGTCTGCAGACCGCGCACGCATCCTCCCGTGCTCCCCTCGGACGCGGGGAACTCAGCATGGACGGGTGGACACAGCGCAGCGCACCCCGTGCCCCTCGTGGGCTCCCCTCCTGGGTCATGCGCCTCAGTCACGCTGGCCGTGGGCTGCAGGCCAACAGGGAAGCCGGGCCTGAGTTCTGCAGCGTCACCTTCACCTCCGCTGCTTCGTTCTGTTAGACGAGACTTCCACCCCCGTCACGAGGCCAGCCCAGATGATGTGTGAGGAAATGTACTGCCCTTGCTGGGATGAGTTGCAAAATACCGTGGCCTTGTTTTTCAATCTATCACACTTTCCTTCCTTACGACACTGAAGTGCCATCTGTTAGAGATTTGTCATGATAAATACATAAACATAGGGGACAGTGAATGTAAATAGAACCTGTAGAGACAAGCAGTGCACAACCCGTGCAACCGTCTCCACAGTCTTTCTGATACCATGAGATTCATCTATTATCTCACATGCCCTGCTATGGGAGCTATCTTATCTTTGATTGCCCAGTGCCTAGCTTCCCTTCTGAGGGCAGTAACTACCCATTGCCACCTCCATTCTAAGGGAACTGGTGCTCTCAAACTCCAGAGGTGGGCATGTGGTCAGGAATTCTATCACTGAAAATAGTGATCGATCCAGGGTCAGGCATACTTGTGGTCCAGTGCGTCCGCCAAGAGACTTCTACTGGGACTGTTGGGACGTAAGTGTGTGCTGTCCATCAGGATGGCTCAGCTGGTGGGAGATGCACCTGCAATGGTTGGGAGCCATTGTCACAGCCATAAAAGAAAGGCCTACCCAAGGAGAGAGCCTCGGAGAGCAGAGTCAGAGAAATTCTCCTTTTTGTTATGGTCCTGGGACCAAATGCAGGGCCTTGTACATGCCAGGAAACACCACCTGAGCTACACCTCCAACACCAGATAGTCTTGATAATGGTGTTTGTGCCCCTGGATCCAGCCACACCTGAAGTCCTTCTCGTGGACTTGCCAATTTTGTGAGGCAGGAAATTCCCTTTGATGTTTCTCACAACGTAATGCCATCTTTTTTATTTTTATTTTTTGGTACTGGAAATTGAACTCACAACCTTCTGACTGCCAGGCAGGCACTTAAGCCACTGAGCTAAATCCCTGGTCCTATTTTTTGAAACAGAGTCTCACTATGCAGTTCAGGATGGTCTTGAACTCGCTTTGTAGCCCAGGCTGGTCTCGAACTCACAATGATCCTCCCGAGTGCTGGGGTTACAAGTGTGCGCCACCACGTCAGGCTTTCTTTCTTCCTTTCTTTTTTCTTTCTTTCTTTCTTCCTGCCTTCCTTTCTTTCTTTCTTTTTTAATGAAATGCCATTTTAACAATGTAATACTAAGCAATTATTTAGGTCTTGCTGAAGGTTAAATGAACTAATGATATGCAAAATATCTATTCATAGAGGGCCAGTAACAGCTTTCAAGGATTTCTTTCCCTTCGCCGACTATAGTTTCACGTGGAAATCCACCAGGCATCTTATGCATTCTGGAACAGGCGCAGGTGGGTCTGGCTGATGTATGATAGCAAACACGTGGAACTAAAATCCTCGGGGGGCGGCCCACGCACACGCCCTGTACTTCTCTTGACACCCTGTGCTCTTCAGCGACATTCTGAGAAGGCTGCAGGAAAGCAATGTTTTAAATAAACAGGTTTTAAATAACTGTGTGAGCCAGTGCTGAGCCAGTCTCCAGAGACTCTGTCTGTGTCACTCCTGTGAGAGGAAGGCAGGGGGCGGTGGGGAGGGGCAGAAAGCGCAGAGGCCTCCTCACCTGCAGGAATTAAACTAAATGCAGGTTCAGCACACTGGGTGCTCACCCTCCACCACCCCCCCCCCGCCCAGCCCTGTGGGTCTGTCCTAGTCTTGAGCTCGGGTATCAGGTGGGTGGCAGGGTCCTGGGGTTTCTTCCACCTGCTGGGGAGCTGGCGCAGGCGGCCTCGGGTCCGCATGTTTGGAAACTTTCCAGTGGTTGTTTGCTGTGGGCTCCAGATGCTCCCAGCTGGCCTCTTGTGGCTATCCCCTCCTGAGTCACCTGGTAGACTTCAAGTGCATATTTGGCGGGGGTAGGGGGTTTGTGTGGGGGTAACTGGAGATCAAACTCAGGACCTGCCCCTGAGCTACAGCCTCAGCCCGTTTTACTTTTTATTTTGAGACAGTCACATGAAATCACTAAGTGGCCCAAGCCGGTCTCAGACCTGCACTTCTCCTGTTTCAGCCTCCCCAAAGTGCCCTTCTAACCACGTGCATATCCCCCCGCCCCCTGCAGCTTCTCTGGAGCACCCCTCCAGCACGGGGCCAGAATGGGCTGTGGCTGTTTGGGTTTTCTGTTTCATTTCAGTGTGTATTGTTAATTGGAGTTGGCAATTTAAATTTGGAAGATTCACAGGAAACCCTGAATTTGGGTTTCTCTTGAAAAAAACTGCAAAGTCTCGCCAGCACTGGGCCTGCCTTCCCACCTGGGGACACGAGCTGCAGTGGGGCCCCCTGACCCGCCGTGGCAGGTCTGGGACCAGGTGAGCAGGCTCTGGATGGTGTAGTAATGGGGGAGGGGACAGACAGAAGGAGCCAGCACCTGGCATTGTTGCAAGCTGGCCACTGCTGGGACCTCTGGGGGGGGGGGGCTGTGTCCCGCATCTTGCGGGGGTGCCGCCTGAGGAGCAAGGGAACTGGGGATTTCCAGACACGTCCTGTCTGTCATCTGTGGGTGGTGGCACCTGGGGTCTCAGCTCCTGCTGGCGCCTGATCACCCTGCGCAGGGGGTAAGGGGAAAACCTCAAGGCGAAGCCACAGAGGGAGGGGCACAGACACAGGGAGACAGGACCCAGGGCAGCAGCTGTGGGGATGCGGGCGGGACGGAGGCCCCAGTGCCTGTTCTCCATGGGCCACGCCGTCTGGGTTGCCACAGGCCACCCCACACCATTTGCCCCCTGGCAGGGGCACGAGGCCAAGTCCTTCTCATCGTCAGACTTGGGCCTCTGGTTCCTTACAAAAGGAAATGCCCTCCATGTCACCTCCAAAAATAGGAAGGGGACACGGAAGCCACACATGCTGTGTGGTGTGATCACGCACAACTCACTTCTCCCATTTCTGTGGCAGGCGAGGCCCTGAGGGGCTGGGTGGGAGCCTGTGGTCCTGGGCAGGAGGTGGTGGTTTCGAGGAGCCCGACCAGACCTGAGTGTCTCCCTGTCAACCCATCTCTCAACTTCCCACGGGCCCGGCTTCGGCTCTCACCCCAGCAGCGGCCAAAGTTCACTGAGTGCTAACGAAACCCAGAGTTAACACGGACCCATGGGAAAGGGCTCTGATCCACAGGACTGCTCCCGCTTCAGAGGCCAGGGTCACCAAGCTGCCTACATTCTACCTGCCTGGCTACAAATTTGGGCTCCTCCCCCACCCTGGGGTGGCTAGGGTTGCTACCAGTAATCTATATCTGCATAGGGAACCAAATATCCCTTCAAAGATAGGAAAGTTTGGGGTACAAGAATGAGTAAGTGACTGAGTAGTGAGGGCAGCGCAGCTGCAGCTGTGTTGACACCCGGAGGGAGGACCCTAGTTCAGTGCATTGATGCCCAAAGGTGCAAGGTGGGCACTGCCAAGACCATCCTGCTTTAGGATCCTGAGCAGCTGAAGAAAGGCCATAAACTCAAGTGGCCTCACCTGGCGAGACATCTTGGGGTGGGGTGGGGAAGGGCCTGGGTGATAATTAATGACTGGAGGGGGTTTTAGTCATGTGCTAACATCTCAGGACTCTTTTCCTTTTGCTGTTAGGGATCAGGGAGTGGCTTGGGGTTTTGTGACATGATAACTCTATGTCTGTGTCCTGATGGAGTATCTACGTCCCTGGACTTTCCTGAGAGGCAGGAGTACTGGGTATGAGTTTTGTTCTTTGTTGTAAGCACCTTTCTTGTTTTGCTTTGTCTTGTCTTATTGTCTTGGTTACTTTTCTCTCATTGTTGAGACAAAATACCTGACATCCAAAGTTAGGGAAGGAAAGGTTTATTTAGCTTACAGTTTTTGGAGGTTTCAGTCCATACTCAGCTGACTACAAGGCAGGGTGGTGTGGCTAAGGGGCAGCTGTTCCTGGTGGCCAAGCAACAAGAGTGAAAAGAGCAAAAGGAGCAAGCACACCTCCTTCCTTCCCCTATATTGTATGCCAGCTCCCCGCCTCTGGGTGGGTGCAGCAGTCACACTGCTGGTCCCAGTGCTAGACAACGAACCAATCACAAACGCTAGACTCAGCTGCCTCCATGACTGCATGAGGCTTTGTGGGGGGCATTTAAACAAGCCACAACATTTGTCTTGTTTTGAGATAGCGTCTCGATATACAGTTCAAGTTGGCCCCAAATGCACAGTGATCCCAGCACGAGGGTGGCAGAGGCAAGAGCGTCCCTACGAACTACATAGCAAGACCCTGTCTCAAAAAGCCAACCACAATAAATGTCTTCCTTTTTCCTTTTCGGTGGTCCATGCTCCCTCATGGGCCTTAATCATATAAGCATCAAAATCAGGTCTCAACCCAAGGAGGGAGGGTCTTTAAAGAATGCTCCTCCTTCTGATGTCCTTGGTGTAGCTGCGGCACCCAGGAATGTCGCGTGCCTTGTTGTGGAAATAGCCAGCCAGGGGGTCAGATGTGGGCCAAAGGTGTGCAGGGTGTAACCTCAACCCGTGGCTGTGCTCTGTGCCGTCGCTTTAGGCCTGAGACCTAGTGAATGATTGCGAGTGTGTTCTGCAGAGGTCTTGGTCTCATGACTGAACTCTAACTCACAAAGCATGCTCTTTGGAGCCCCCTCTGTCCCCTGCCTGCCAGATCCAGTGACTCTGGCGCCAACTCGGGGCCGACAGGGCTGGAACGGTCTGCCCCACTCCGACTTCCAGGGAGGGAGAGGTCCAGAGTGGGGTTCAGCTCCAGTGGCAGAGGAATAAATCAGTCTGCAGAAGTAATGGAATTGCCGTTCAATTGGGAGGTTGAGGCAGAAGAGTCCCAAGTTTGAACCAGCCTGGGCAATTTAGAGGCTTAGAACGGTTTCAAAATTTTTTTAAAAATGTAAAAGGCTGGAGATATAGTTCCATGCAAAGTTCCGAGAAAAATAATTTGAGCAGGCTCTGGAGAGCTTTGGGATGCTGGACACATGGCAGTGCTGATGGGACCCAGAGAGGGTGCTGCCCTCAGAGCTGGGGACACCGCCAGCCAGCCTGGCAGCTCCTGGAGCCCGAGGTAGTGGTTTTTACCCTGGTTTCATGCAGTGGGCCTGATGGATCAGCCACTGCCACCAGCCCTGTCCCCCACTCCAGCTCCCCAGCCCTTCCCCCTTTCTGCTGCCCCCACACTCCGGAGGCATCTCATTAGCATACAAAGGAAGCTCTTTTCACTCAGGAAATTCCAAGGATTTTAGGAGCTCTGTGCCAGGATCCGGGAAAAGACCAGTTGTGACTTTTTATTACACCACATGTGGCTTTGCTTTTCCATGCATGGTAGACTCTGGATGGCGCTCTGGGCCTTGCTTCTTTTTCTCTGTCCTTCTCTCCTCCTCTGTCCAAGAGGACTTTCCTGCCCCCAGGCCTGCACTTGTCTGTCTGTCCATCCATTCCCTCTTCTGTGGCTTCTTTCTTCCAGTGTGTGGGTACTGAGTGTCAGTGACCAGGTGCCAAGCTGGGTGCCGAGGACACAGCTGGCTCTGAGGCACGTGGACACGGGGCTGGGAGTGAGCCCAGCCCCAGTGAGCAACTGCCCAAGAGGTCCTGACCTCTGTGTCCACAGCCAGAAAGTGACCCGTGGTCTCCCTGGTGTCGTCTATACTGCATCTTGTCCTCTCCAAGGCGATGCGGGTTGCAGGGCAAGCTTACCCTCTCCGGGGACATTGTGACAAAGTAAGAAGATGGCCACAGTGGCTGAAAGGCGGAAAGAACTAGGTGCCCACTGTGGAGGAGTGGACTGTCCATCCAGTGGGTATAACTGAGTCACAAAAGGAATGACATCCCCACTGTCGCCGCAACAGGGCTGTACCCTAGGACATCACGCTCAGGAGGAGGAGCCAAACACAGAAGGACAAAGATCATGTGATTCTGTTGGATGAGATATTCAGAATAGGTCAGTTTGCAGGGACAGGCAGCAGATTGGTGGTGGCCAGGGGCTGCAGGACGAGGGGGTGGAGATGACTGCTAGTGGGCACAAGGCGTTGGCTTGGGGCATGGGAATGTCTTGGCACCAGATGGCAGTGATGGTCACATAACACTGTGATGGCCCTAAACACCACTGAACTGTAGACCTTAAGACGGTCAATTTTATGTTATATGAATTTCATTCCAATTTTTTAAAAAATAAAAAAAAATGAACTTAGCTTGAATTACATTTCTTTTCAACCCAATATATCCAGAGTGTTGTCTCAACACAAAATCCATATAAACAGGACGAGCGAGGTGTTTTGCTGCCTTCGTCCCATGCTAAGTTCTGAAGATGTGGCTCACGGTAGACTCCGCCACCATCCGAATTCACCCCCACTACAGTTCAAGGGCTCAGCAGCTGTGTGTGGCTGGCAGCTGCCACGTTAAAACCAGAGGCCCTGGCAGAGGCTGGGCTGTGGCCTTCTCAGAGGGGCTGCAGAAAGGTGAGCTTTGCGGGCCATTCCCAGCGTTGCTCGTGGGCTCTGGTCCTTTCTGGCCACAGCTTTCCCCACAGAGGTGAGGACAGTGTGGTTGCCTGGCTATGGCTCCCCCAAAAATAAGCCCACCCGAGGTCTGTCAGTGCAGCCTTCTTAGGCAGAAGGAACTTGTCATTAGGCAAGTGACTGATGTGTACAGAAACCAATACTGATGTATGGGGTTTGTGCAAAAAAGAGAAAGTTTGAAGCCAGGTGTGGTGGCACACACCTACAATCCCAGAGGTACCAGGATCACAAGTTGGAATTTAGCCTGGGCAATTTAGCCACTTAGTGAGTTTCTGTCTCTAGATTAAAAAAATGTAACTCACTGTGGAAGCCCTGGGCCCTGGGTTCAATCCCCAGTATTGCAAAAAAAAAAAAAAAAAAAGCTTGATTGCAAGACTGACTGGGGGAAGGGAACAAACTGCACAGAAAGGGGAGAGGTCAAGCTGCATATTCTCAGATGTTATCCGCTCCACAGGTCTGTGTGTGAGGGGGGTCTCTGTAGCGACCTAGAGAGTGTGTCGTTATCCAAGGAGGACTGGCCTGCTCCTGTCTGTTCTTGAAGATCAGCTTCCAAACCATAAGCCAGAGCTTGGAGGCTTTTCCTGGGAGAGAAGGACTTTGTTATTTAAGGCTGTTGTGCCCTGTGTGTTGTGGCCTTAGCTGATTTGTCTTCGCAGATGTAGTTAAAGATCTTGCAAAGAGATCCATCCACTGAGATGTCTAGCCGCAAAGGTCCTTGTAGGAAGACAGCAGGCCCAGAGATCGGGGAGGAGCCGTGGAACATGGTGGTGGTGGGGGGAGCAGACCAGAGAACCAGACAGCCACTGGCCGAGTGCTGAGGCCCCGGCTGGTAGCAGCCACCGGAGCAGGTGGGGTAGGGGCTGGAGTGCAGGCCGCTCCAGACCTCGCCTGTTAGGACTGTGACAATGAGTGCCTCTCACTTTAAGCCACCCAGTTTGTGGCCTAGGACTGAAAACCCCCTCCCTGTGCCTAACCCCGCACCTCTGCGGGCCTGCACTGTGCTGCTCACACCACGGTGACAGTGCCACCTGCCACTCCCAGGTAAAGGTGCAAATGTGCAGCCCCAGCGCTGGAAGGACTCTACAGGGCCACAGCTGTGTCTCTGCCCTTGTTCCCACTGCAGAGAGGGTGGCTTGCTGCAGGTCGCCTGACACCACATGGCAGTGCTGGTCCCCTCTGTACAGTTTTTTCTCTGGACACCCTCGCCACCCTTCTACCTTAGGTCCCATCAGCCTGAACTGCTGAAGGGTGACTGCACTGAATCTTGGTGAGTGTCACTGTTCCCTCTTGCACTTATCTGTGGTTTGGACAGAGTGGCCTCTTCCAGGAAGCCCTCGGTGACCACCCCCACCCAGTTTCTCCTAGGAGCCTAGTTTGTCAGCAGAGTCCCTCCCTCTCTCTCCTGGCAGACACCAGAGAGGAGCCTGTGAGTCACTCATGCCTGCATGGCAAGGCAGGTCCCGGCAGGTAGAACATGTTCTGATGGCCCAGATAATCAGGAGCAACCGCTGGGGACTGGCCATCTGGCTATATCGCTTGTTCCCTGGGTGACCAGGTGCTCTGGTCTCTGTTGACGCAGTGTGAGTATCCTCACTCCTCCTTGGGGGAGGCGGGGCAGAAGTAGAAACCCAGCTAGAGTCAAGGAGCTGCCAGAGTTGGGCACACATATAACTCTTGTACTCTAGGAGGCTGAGGCAGGGGGGTAGCATCCCCAGACTGGGTAAGTTAGAGCCTTAGCAAGACTGCCTCAAATAAAAAAGCGGGGGAGGGGGCAGGGGGCTGTAGTTCAGTGCAAAGGTTCTATTTAATTCCTATTACAAAAGGAGGAGGAGGAGGAGAGGGAGACGCCTCTGGGCTGATCCTGCCACTGCTTCGAAGGGCAGCTTTTGGAGGCTCAAAGGGCCCCTGCGCATCCTCAGAGGTCAGGACTCAGGAATGACAGAGGGGGAACCAATAGGGCCATCGAGGGCCAGACATGGCGCCTAAACCCTGGGGCTCAGCCCAGCGGGGTTGGAAGTGGAATTGTCCCCAAGAGAGTTGACTCATCCCATAAACAGCTTGCAGTCCTTCCCGGCCTCCCGACTTCGCCGGACCAGAGAGGGGGAGGGGCAGACGGGGCTGGGGGCATCGGGAGTGGGCGAGGCCTGGCTGGGCACGCCATGCTGGGGCCTTGGGTAACTTGGGTAACTTTCCACCCCGTCCCTGGGCAGCGCCGCCCCACGCGGGTGGCTTCCTCTGGGCTCAGGTGTCCCTTTTAGGTCACCAGTCGCTCCCACGGAACCGGGACTGAGGAGGCGCGGGGTTGCCCAATACGGCCCTTCCTTCCCCATTCTCCACCTGCCATCTTGCAGGCCGCCCCACCACACAGTCGCGGTGTCCCTGCGGGAGTCGCCCCACCTGGTGCTGCGGGTTGCTGTTGCTGATCGGCAGCTCAACCCGCATAAGCTCTGCCCAAGGCTGGTGGCTTCTCACCGCTCCTCAGCATTTCAGGAATTTCTGAATTTCAAAGCCCACCCTTGGGGTTTGGGACCTTGTTTGTGCCCTCCTCGGGGACAGATCTGTGCCTGGCATCCACAGAACACCCCCAGCCATGCCAGGAGGAAGCCAGTGAGATGTGTAGGCGGGGCCCTCTGCAACCAGCTGCTGAGTTAGTGGCAGACAGGCAGGAGGGGATGTAAGAGTGCCCTGTCGGGCTCCGGGCACAGGGCTGCTGGATTTAGTCAGTAAACGTGTGGGCACTCAGGTATTTTGAATATGAGATCAGCGATGATTTTTAGTGTAAGTGTATCCCATGCCATGACTAGGACATACTGACCCTAGAAGTTGTTCATTGACTAGATGACATTCAAACCAGACTGGGTAACTGTGCCCGGCTGGTCAGAAAGCCCTCCTCCGATTCTTGTGGTCTCTCCCCTCCCTCTTAGATGAAGATGGCTGGTTGGGGGAGGTAAGTATTTCAATTAGGATCAGCATTCGTGGTTAGGTGTTGTGTCTGGCATGAACAACGTGGCCGCTGCTGTACATTCTCTCAGACCAAGAGTGAGGCCTGGGCAGGGGGTGTAGCCCAGTGGTAGAGCATTTGCCTAGCATGGGAGAGGCCCTGAGATTCATCCCCAACACCACAGAAAAAGAAAAACAAAGTGAGGCCCCTGGCTGCATACGCCAGTTGCTCCCCTGCAGTTGTGCAGTGCACAACCTGCACTAGTGCACACACCGTCCCTGTTCCCACTTCTAGATTTTGCCATTGGAAATTTCTTTATCCCATTTCCTCCTGGGCTCCATCCCTTCCCTCCCTCACTCAGGAAAACCTGAGCTGTCTGGGAAGGCACTGTGGCAATGTCTTAAAACAGGCAAGCACCCAGGAGGTACACAGGCAGGCTTTTGATTCCCAGGGCCAACAGGACAGCGGCAGGAGGGGCGCTGCCTGCCCACTGCCCAATTCACAGGCTGGGGCTGGAGAAGCCAGAAGAAAGATTTCCTGCCTGCCCACCCGACCACCACATCCTTTCCTGATCTTCGCCTTGGCCAACCCCCACCCAGGCATAATTTTAGAAACTTAATGGCCGCCGCCACCGCACATTCTTGGCTCAGAGCCCGCGGCCAGGCCCTGAAAGAGCACAGGCCTTTCTTTCTTAGGCTGCATAGACGATAGAGATCCTCTGTTTTCCCCGGGGACAGGTTTCTGAGGGGCCATTGTGCAGGCACAAGCGACTCCCACACTCCCCCCTTTGTGGGGTCCCCCACCACCCCATCTTGCCAGCCAGGCTGGATTATTTTGCAGGGTCCCCTGCCACCTTCTCTTGTCTTTCTCTGAGGTCCCCAAAGCCACCAGTGGTGGGGACAGAATCAAGGACCCCAAGTGTTGGTGGCCAGGGGGACCCTCTTGCAGATCTCTGAAATCTTTTGTTGTCATGAATCTGTCAATCACTGGACACGCCCCTCTGGGCAAAGACAGTTTAATTTCAGCCCTGTGGGAGGCTGAGGCAGGATGCTCATAAATTCTAGCCCACCCCAAACAATTGAGCAACTTATCGAGGCCCTGTCTCAAAATAAAAAAGGGTTGGGGATGTAGCTCAGTCCATAGGCCCTGGGTTCAATCTCCAACATGGAGGAAAAAAGAAAAAAATAAGGAGGTGGCTGTGGCTCTAGGGTCCAGCACTTGGACCATAGCACTGGCTTTTCTTTCTGTCCCAGGCCAGGAGGAATTCCAAGGAATTGCCCCCTTCCGGAACAGGCCTGTGGATTCTCCTGGCGTAGGGTGGTGTGGGGCACAGGGAGGAGCCATGATCCTAGGGCCGGCGCTGGGCAGCACTGCACCTCCCCCAGCTTCCCGTCAGCCCAGCAGACGAGACCCTGTCCCCGCCTTGGACAGAGTGGGACCTTAGGCTGAGGAGGCGAAGTGGCTTCCAAGGGTCATGCAGCCAGGTACACAGGTGGCACTGTAGCCTGGACCCTTTGCTTCTCTGGACTTTTTTTTTCTTTTTCTTTTTTTCTTTTCTTTTGAGATAGGCTTTTGCTGTGCAGTTCAGACTGGCCTTGAACTCATAACAATCCTCCTGCCTCAGCCTCCTGAATACTGGAATTACAAGTGTGCGCTACCACACCCAGCTTCCACCCCAAGTATTTTATTTTATTTTTTGTGGCACTGGGGATTCAAATCATAACTTTGTGCCCGCCAGACAGGTGCTTAAGCCACTGAACCAAACTCCCAGCCCTAGATTTTTTGAGGCAGGGTCGCACTATGTAGCTTAGGCCGGCCTTGCGCTCGCGTTGTTGCCCAAGCCTGCCTCGAACTCAATGCTCCACCTACCTCAGCCTCCCAAGTGCTGGGATTAAAGGCATGCGCCACCATGCCTGGCTCACCCCAAGTAATTTAAACAATTTTATTGAGATATTATTTACATACCATACAATTCTCCCATAAAGTACACAGGGCTCTCTATATAGGTGTGTAGCCATTCCCACAGTCTGTTCTAAAACACCCTCATCTCGAGAAGCCTTCTTCTGAGCCGGGATATGGTTCAGCAGTAGCGCATTTGCCTAGCATGTGAGAGGCCCTGCATTCCATCCCCAGCACCAGGAAAAGATGAAAAAGTTGTGTGTCCAGCTGTCTCCCTCTAGCTCCTGGGGTCCTTAGGCCCTGATGGCCTCTGAGCTGCTGTCTGTCTCAGCTGTACCTGTTCTGAACATCCATATCCATGGGCTCATGCACCTGTGGCTCTTGGCTCCTTTCACCACAGTATCTTTGGGGTTTGGCCATGGTGGCAGAGCACCATTCCTTTTCATGGCTGAATAGTACTCCATTGTGTGGATGGAGCAGTTTACCCTCATGATGGACATCTGGGACGTTTCTACTGCTTGGTTCTTGTGCCGATCGATGTGTTGAGAATCCTGAGCTCAGTCTTCGGGGATATAGATGCAGGTTTCATTTCCCAGGAGGCTTCTTCTCCCCAGCAAGCCACTGGGTTTCTGTGCTCATGCTGAGATTTCCCTGGCGGGGATTCCTGCTACCTTTCCAGATCCAGCTTCTGTCTCTTTCCTTACTGCTCCCCATTCTTGGCCACATGGGAGGCATGGTGATCACTCAGAACTGCCTCCTTTCCACTGGAGGGGCCTTGCTGTGTGATCTCGGGCCACTGGCTCAGCCTCTCTGAACCTGTATCTGTGATGTAAGGATCTGGTCCCAACCCAAGGGCAGCTCTGAGGAGTCTGGCAATCTGGGGCCAGTGAAGTGGCGTTGCGGGCACCAGTCACCTGTTCAGCACAGCTGCCTGCTTGGTGCCAGCCTGGGCCAGGGCCAGGGCATGGCTGTCACGGGCCACCCTCGGCCTGCCTTGCAGGAGTGGGGTGTTGCCCTAGAATCACCGTAGGAGGCGTGACACTCCTTCTGGGTCATTAAGGGCGCAGAGGCCCGAGCGCTGCTGAGCCCAAGGAGGGGCGAGCGGACCCAGACGCAGACAGAGCCACAGGGAGAAACGCTACTCTCGTGACAGTAGCCACGGCCGCCCTCTCTCTTTTCTTGTTCTCTTTTTTTTTCTGTTCTTTTCTTTCTTTTTTCTGCAGAAGTGGGACTGGAACCTGGGGCCTCACCCATGCTAAGCCAAGCAGGTGCTGTACCACCGAGCTGCACCCTTGTCCTGACCGCACGTTATTCATTAGAACCACGGATATAAATCATCAGCTTCAGGGGGTCACAGGCACGAGCCCGGGCGCCCCGTCCTGGGGAAGCCCTCCCTGACCATCCCGCAGCTGCGCCTGCAGCCCCTGTGCCCTTTCCCTTGATTTCCTAAGCAAACTCGTGTGGGGCCCCGTTGAGTGCCTGCCTCTCCACCACCTCGGCCTCGGTCTCTACTGCGTGTGGCCGGTCACGATGTCGGCCCCCACGCCGCATCCCTAGACATCTGCTGCAGGACTGAAGTGGTCAGAGCAGCCTTTCCTAGGGCAGGGGAGCCCCCAGGGCCCTTGTGGGGGAGTGGATGCCAGCCCTGGGCATGCACCTGGTCCGTCTCCATGCTGTTTCACCTGCAAGTGGAAGAAGGCTGTGGCCAGGCAGCCCATCGCACCTGGCAGTGACCTGCCCCCTATCCGTGTCCCCGAGGCCGGCTCCTGCGGTTGTCAGCTCCGTGCTGTGTGGCTGGGGGTGACTCGCTTCACATCGCTGTGCCTCAGCTGCCTCCTCTGTAAGGCAAGGATGACCAGAGGGCTCCCTCCTCACAGCGCTGCTGTCCTGACGGGATGGGGACCTGTGTGGAGCTGAACCACGAAGAAAATGGGAGCTGGCCGTTCAGGAGTCTTTTCCTTCTGTATTCACCCCGGGTATGCAGGGAGCACTCACCTGGGGCCACTGGAGCTGACTGTGGGTGCTGGAACCTGGGGAGCAGAAGCCTGTTTCCAGTAAACCAGATGCGAGGAAAGTGCTTTGTGAGGCGGTGGGGAGATGTCGAGCTCAGGTTGGGAGGCCTCAGGTGATATTTATACCATTACGTTAATGTCTTTGCCACACCGTGGTTTTCACGGTGGGGCTGGGAATGTGGCTCCGTGGCTCAGCACTTGCCTAGATGCATGAGACCCTGGGTTTGATACCCATCATTACCCCCAAACCAAAGCAAAATCAAGAGGCACACGCCGTGTGTGTGTGTGTGTGTGTGTGTGTGTGCGTGTGTGTGTGTAGTACTGAATCCAGAGTGCTTTACCACCGAGCTACACCCCTAGTCCCTTTCAATTTTGAGACAGCTGGGTGTGGTGGTGCATGCCTGTAATTCCAGCATTCAGGAGGCTGAGGCAAGAGGATTGCCGTGAGTTTGAGGTCAGCCTGGGCTATCTAGTGAGTTCAAGGCCAGCCTGGGCTACATAGCGAGATCCTGTCTCAAACAAACAAAACAAAACAAACCCCCAAAAATGAAACCAACAATTAATTATGAGATAGTCTCACTAAATGGCCAAGACTGGCTTAGAACTTGCTATCCTCCTGCCTCAGCCTCCCAAGTGGCTGGAATCTGAGTAGCTGTGATTCAAGTAGCATGGTATATGTGGTGTCATACCTGGCCTGCCTATCTGTCT
>RJWM01028959.1:0-24986 GCA_004363535.1 Dasyprocta punctata | reverse complement strand
AAACCACCAAGCTATACACAGGCCCATTAACAGATGAGGAAAGTGGGATGTAGACAGGGAAAGAGATCAAAAGGCAAGGGCAAGGCCTAGGGGTGTTGCTCAGTGGTAGGTCACTTGCATAGCATGTGGAAGGCACTGGGGGTAAAATCAAGGACAAGTCCAGGTTGGCACAGACCCGGCGGGGGGATGTATTCCCATGTGATGGACAATCACCCTGGATAGAAAGTCATTAAGTGCTTCAGTTATTGACCCCTTGCAATGGTTACTTAGCTATTCCCACTTTTCAGAGCACCACTGAGAAATCTGGAATGGGACTCCTTGTTTACTAGGCTGGGGTGGCATCCCCAAAGTGCCACCACTGGGTCCCTGGGTATGCACAGCCTCAAACTCTCTGGAAGATGACCATGTGCTGCTCAGAATGGGCCTTTCAGCCCCAAGAAGAACCATTTCCTGTGGCCATGCACCCCCGCTGGCATACTTGGTACACTTGGAGTGGAAGAACTTCCCCTGTTTATCTGATGTGTGATACTCAGGAAATCTCAATGGTCCTGGCCTTTGTTCTACCCCTGAATTTACCCTCCCTTATCATGTGTCTTAGTTACTTTTCTCTTGCTGAGACAAAATACCTGACACCTAAAATTATGGAAGAAAGGTTGATTTCATACAGTTCTTGGAGGTTTTAGTCCATACTCAGCTGGCTCCAAGGCAGCATGGCATGCTGGGGGTTGGGGATGGGGGAGCCGTTCATGGCAGCTGCGAAACAGCAAGGCACGAGCCAGCAAGAGAAGGAAGACATGCCTTCTTCCCACCCTTACACTATGTCAGCTCCACCCCTGGGTGGGTGCCACACTCACACCATCAATCCCAGCACCAGACAACAAACCAATCATGAATGCCAGACTCAGCTGTGTCCTTGCCATGATTACATGAGACTTGGCAGGGCCACAGGAACATAAACTATAACATTTTACCCCTGGCACCCCAAGGACTCATGTACATCTTTATACAAAAGACATTTAGTTCCTTTCCAAGCATTGCCACAGTCCTAACAGTTTCAGCATTGCTGAAAAGTCTGAGTCCCAAGTTTCCTCTGAGATCTATGGCGAACTCTTAATTGTAACCCCCAATACAAATGAAAGCAAGTTAAACACTTCCAAAATGTAAAGCACAAACTAAACATTACCATTCCAAAAGTTACACACAGGGGAATACAAAGCATTGGAACCCAAGCAAGTCCAAAATCCAGCAGGGTGAACATTAAGTTCTGAAGTTTCACACAGCATCTGAAACAATCTGTGGCAAATTGTGAGCTCCAAAGGGCTTGAGTGACTCCATCTCCACAACACTTTCAAGGATTTTAACTCTCATAGCTTCTCTCTTAGGTCCATTCTGCTCAATTCTTGCAGCTTTTCTTGGATGATCCATGTTCCTGGCTTTTCCAAACTTCTGGGTTTTCCATTGCACCCTTAGCTTCACATCTTTACATATTGCCCTCTAAAGTCGGGGTGGAAGCTGCCTTAACCCTAAAACTAGTGCATTTTTCTTGCATTTAAAACCAGCACTGCATGTATGCCACCAAGGTTCACTGCCAGTTGGGGCAGTAGCCAGGCTTTCCTCTCTCTTGGTTGTAGGGATCGAGTGCCTGGATCGATAAGCTCTCTGAGCCTGATTGTGAGGAAAAGCTAGTCTATGCCACTGCTGTTGTGGAATCTGGTGCACCTGCCACCATTTTGGAATCTCCTGTGGCCTCCATTGTCACTCTGGAACATGGTGCTTTGTGGCTTTTTCCTCCGAGCAAACACTTTTACTTTTGCCAGATTGAGGCTGCAAAATGTGAAGGCCTGCTGCTTCTTGGGATGCTCCCAGGCCATCTTTTTTATTTTTTTCTTCCTTCTCAGCAATCGAGGCCTCAGCTCTATCTTTACAGTCCACAACTTTCTGGCCAAAATCAAAACATTTTAAATCATCCTGCTGGGCTCTTTGCTCCTGATTTGCAACATAAATCTGATTATAAGCCCCCAAACATAGTGCAACCCTGCCTCAAGGAAAAACTAGGGCCAGGAGTTTGGCTCAGTGGCTTAAGCGCCTGTCTGGCAGGTGTGAGGCTGTGAGTTTGATCCCTGGTGCCAAAAAAAAAAAAAAAAAAGCCCCCAACAATAGCCATGTCATCTCTTCAACACTTGACTGTCTTGAAATTTCCTTTGCCAGGTTAATCAGTCCATCGCCCTTAGTCTCAGTCTCAGGCAAAGTCTCTGGGCACAAGCCAAATGCAGACAAACTTTCTGCCAAGCTGTAACACACATCATGTGGAGTCCAACAACCAATGCAGTCCTTCTTCCCAGCAGAAACCTCTCGAGCCCTGGTCTTTACTGGCAGGTTTTCTTTTTTTTTTTTTTACCAGGTTTCTGGTCTTCTGAGCTCTGACCAGAATCTCCCCTACAGAACAGCCTAAGCTGTTCCAGTGCCACTCTTTCAGGCAACATCTCCAAACCTTTCCAAACTCTTCCCACAAGCCATTTCCAAAGGCTCTTGAACCACCTGGTCAGGTTTAGTCACAGCAATGACCCTACTTCTGGTACCAAATTCTTTCTTAGTTACTTTTCTCTTGTTGCTGAGATAAAACACCTGATGCCCAAAATTAGGGAAGGAAAGGTTTATTTCTTACAGCTCTTGGAGGTTTCAGTCCATATTCAGCTGTCTCCAAGGCAGCATGGCATGGTGGGGGGGGCAGCTGTTCGTGACAGCCACAAAACAGCAAGGTGAACCAGCAAGAGAGGGAAGACACGCTTTCTTCACACCCTTATGCTGTATGTTGGCTTCATTCCTGGGTGGGTGCCACACTCACACCGTCAATCCCAGCACCAGACAACAAACCAATCATGAATACCAGACTCAGGGGCATGCATGCCATGATTACATGAGACTTGGCAGGGCAACCGGAACAAAAACCATAACATGCGACCTTGGGTGACCTTGAAATTCCTCATCTGTGATGTGAGGAGATAAGGTTAACTCAGAGGTTCAAAACTTGAGTGTTTCTACAACCCTCAAATTTCATAAATCTCTTCCATACTAGCAGATGTACTTCTGTAGCATTTGATGATTCAAGGACGTACACCATGATCACAGGCTCCTGTGAATTCAGTGACAATTTACACAATTAATTCATATTTCACCAGTCACTATACCTTGTAATGCACTTTAAAATGATCATACAGGGTCTGTAATCAAAATGCTTATTTAGTTTACACTTAGTGCTTTTTATACCTATGGATGCAGACTACAGATTTGATATTTATTCTTTCTCCCCTCAGTACTCCCCCAAACTCTTTTTTTTTCTCTTTTTTGAGACAAGGTCCCACTATGCAGTTCAGGCTGGCCTTGAGCTCACTTCATAGCTCAGGCTGGTCTTGAACTGGAAACGATCTCCCTGTCTCATCCTCCAAAGTGCTGAGATTACAGGCGTGTGCCACCACGTTTAGCTCTTCCCCAAATTCTTAACTCATGATCTGCAACCACTGGACTAAACATCTCTGATGCAAAGCCCTGAAGTTGGATCTGCTTTTGCCACTTGCTGGCTGATGACCTTGAACAAGTTGCTGGACTTCCTGGGACCCTGGCTTTCTCACGGGTGTGCGGATCCTATTCTAAGTGCCCTGTGTATGTTAATATCATGTGTTTGGAATGATTCCTGGCACGTAAGTGTTAACTCTTTTTATTAACTCAGTTAGTCCTCCCAATCATCCTACAAGGGAGTTTTCTATCTCTTCATTCAGTAGATGATTATTGAACATGACCACGACCCAGGAACTGATGACGCAGTAGGATCCATCTGAGAACAACACAGTGAAAACTCTATAGAGCACGATGCCAGGGTTTACTTGTGAGGATGCTGAGGCAGAGGGAGGGAAGGGACTTTTCCCAGTCCACACTATGGACAAGGATAAAAGACATCCTGGTGGCTTTGGCCCATAACTGGCATAGGGAAGAGCTCCATCCCTCACCTGACCCATTCCACTAAGTCCCACAGCAACTGCTTTGGTCCCTCAGGGCCCTTACACCGAGCAGCGGACATGAGTTCCAGCTCATGGGACCAGAGTCCATGGGACCAGAGAAAGCACAAAGTCAGAGGGAGGTGAGAGTTGGATGCAGTCAGCTGCCATGGTTTCATCCATCTGGAGAAGGAATAAGGGAGCCAAGGCTGGAAAGAAGCAGAGGGGTGACTGGGAGAGAAGGATCCCCTCTGCTCTCTCAGCCACAATGAGACCCAGGCCCATCCCCTCCATGAGCTCCCAGAGATAGCGGGATCCTTACGACAATCTCCCTTTTTGCTTTAATTTACAACCAAAAGAAACTTCGATCATCTGCCCGGCCAGAACAAGTGCCCAATGAGTGTCTGCTTTTGAGATTCTTTGAGGCCCCTCCACACCCTAGACTTGAAGCCCTTTCAGCGTCTGGGTCTGAGCATTCTTAGATAACTCTGCAATAGATTCTCTACTCCAGAGCATGTGGCTGCAAGCTAACTCTTAATAAATCAGACAGGAGCTTTCTGCGTGGAACACAGCATCCGCCATACATCATTTTTGTTTTCCTCTTGGGGAGAACAACTATGCTACGGCAATAACCTGCCACGTATATGTCTCAGAGCCCTATTTATATAGCCATATGGATAAATATATATAAATAGGACTCTGGAATAATAGATTAAGGGATCTGCTCATCCACAGAAGACTTATGGGGCTTTCAGGACCTAGTGGCGGTCGGATTCAGTAAGAAAGATGGGTCCCCAGCAGGACGTGGCTGAGAGTTCTATGAGCCTGTAACCTGGTAGGAAGCCCGTCCTGCAGACGGAAAGGCGGGAGGAGCTGGAAGAGCTGAGAGACTGAGCTGTAGGCAGGAATGAGCAGGGCAGCTTTGTGCAAAGCCGAGAACCCCAAACTCAGCTGTCTTCCCAGCTCAGCCCCTGCTTGGTTGTGCGATCTTGGGCAGGTCGCTTGCCTTCTCTGGGCCTGTGTGTCTCATCTGTAAATGAGAACTGTGGCCTCACTGACCTCTTAGGTCCCTTACCGCTCAGACATTAAAATGACTTAGGTCTATGGCAATCGTTCTCCGGGTGGTGAAGATCAAGATCTCAGTCAGACTGGGGTTACCCCAAGGTCTTGACCAATCGCTGGCATTCCTCGTAGGTCTCCTGTCTTCTGGCAGATTCCCTAGAAGGGGTCTGCATCCACCAGACCAAAGGTCCTGGGGCAGACTAAGCAGCAACGACTACAGCTCAGACTCCTTTTCCAGGCCTTGGGCATTTCCTGAGCGACACCCTGCAGACCTCACACATGGAATCGTCTGGCTTCATCCTCATCCGGACCCGGAGGGCAGGTACCACCAGCGGATGCAGCGCAAATATAGAGTCGCCTGGAAATGTGACTTGGGGTCAAGCATACCCAGGCCCCAAGCATAATGACAGGCACAGGGGCTCTGGGAGGTCCATGGACAGGGTGATCGGTTTGGTCTCTGGACCTCTCGGACCTGTCTGTTCTGTGGGAAGGGATGTAAAGAAAAAAGCATTCACACTGTTCCTTTCAGTTTTTCCAAGTCTGTCATCTTTTTACAGTAAGAGTCTATTTACAGACTTGGAGGACCCAAGATAACCGGCTGTCACCATGCTTCAGTGAGCCCCGAAATCAAAGATGGACAGGATAACGCTGGTTACAGCAGCATCTCAGCCTCCTGCTCATTCCCTCGGTGACTGGAGCCAGGCTGCTGTGACACACTCCGCCCTCGTCCCCATGTGACAGTGCTGCTGGTATCAGGTCCGAGGCCATCTGAATGCATCGCTGAACTTACACAAGCACTCGCTGTGCCAGGCCCGGAGCTGAAGGCTGATTTGATTCTCTGGACACCTCCTGAGCAGTATTGCTTGCTCCACCTGACAGGTGGGAAACTGAGGCACAGATGGCTAGATGTTACAGCTAGCCTGAGGCAGACCTGCGACCAACCTGCCCAGCTAGCGAGGTATGGTTGGTAACATCACATCCCGCTTCCTCCCGCAAGGACTGCCCGCCACATCTGTGGGGAAACAGAAATGCACACCCCCCCACACACACCTTATATCAATCATTAAGAATTTTATTGCTGGACATGGTGGAACCCACTTGTAACCTCAGTTACACAGAAGCCTGAGGCAGGTGAATCGCAGGTTCCAGGCCAGCCTACTCAATTTAGCAACACCTTGTCTCAAAACAAAATAATTATAAAATAGAAACAGGACTGGACATACAGCTCAGTGGTAGAATGCTTGCTTGGCATGCATGAGGCTCTGGGTTTGATCCTCAGTACTCCCCAATACACATCCAAAAATAGAATTTTAAGATGTTAACAGTGATAGCCAGGCCCTTCTGAGTGCAGGGCCTGTGTGACCGCACAGGACACACGCCCAGCAAGCTGGCTCCTATTCCACACCAGGGCAGTTCTCTGGCTGTCTGCCACCTCCGAAGTCTTTTTTCCAGGGTAGTATCCTCCCAGAGGGACACTGTCACCTTGACCAAGGCAATGTGCTATGTGACACCCTGGCTGCTATGACAATGACCAGGACAGCCTGGGCTTTGAGAATCCTGAGCAGTTGCACCCCCTGAGGGCCAGCATCTGACCATTCCCACTGCCCATCTGGAGTCCTGTGGTTGCCACTCACCCTGTGACTACATCTGTCCACGATGGGCCTCCTGAAGGGCCAGGAAGGCCCACACGATTGCTCTTTCCATAAACTTCGGTTTATTAAGCAGTGAAGAAATGTTAAACAGGGTTGCAAAAATTGTGAGGTGTTTCAAATATATACATGTTTGAAATTAAGGCCATTAGCACAAAAAACAACATAATGTAATATAGGTGTGCTTTTCCTGGGATAGTTACTGGGTTGATCTGTTCATAGCTCAAACAGACAGTAGGACCTGGTAAAAGAATATAATTGTTATTTTTTTCACTTTTATTGAAGCACATTATATATACAATAAATTGCACATAAGGTTCACTAATATTAGGGCTGGGGGTGTAACACATTGGTAGAGCTTTTGCCTGGCACATACAAGGCTCTGGGTTCAGTCTCCAGCACAGAAAAAAACCGCAATATTCTTGGGTGTGCAACTGGATGGTTTTCATATGTGCCCCTAAAACACCACACAAGTTGGGATGTTTTGGTGGGGAGGGGGCAACACTGAAGATTCAATCCAGGACCTTCTCACCGAGCTACATCTCCAGTCCTGTTTATTATTTTTATTTTGAGATAAGATCTCGCAAACTTTCCAAGTTGCCCAGGCTGGGCTTAAATTTGTAATCTTCCTGTTTCAGCCTCCAAGAATGCTAGGATTATAGGCATGAGCTACCTCTCTTGGTTACATACAAGTCAGGATATTTACAGCACTGTGACCTTTAATTATGATCTGTTGGCTTGAGTAAGAACCAGTAACAGATGACTAAAGCACAGTTCTGGGTGTGTTTGTGGATGGTTGACATATAGGCCAGCAAACTGAGGGAAGAAGACCCGCCCCATATGTGGGTGGCACCAACCAATAGGCTTGCAGCCCAGAAGGAATGAAAAGGGAAAGAGGAAGGGAGGAATTGTGCCCATTTTGGAAGAACTGCCATCTTTGCCATCACCTTTGGACATCAGTCTCCAGTTTCTTCAGCCTTCCAATAGACTCCCACCAGTGACTCCGCAATGAGCTTTGGAGACCATTGGCCTTGGACTGGTGCTGCATCCTCGACCTCCCTCCTTCTGTGGCTTCTATCCTCTTGGGCTGAGCCCTACTGAATCCTCCAGATCTTCAGTGCACAGACACCATTGTGGATTCTTCCACCTCCAAGCCCATGGACGGCCATTGGACACTTCTGCCTCTGATCCTGTAGGCCTACCTAATAAATCCCCTTGCATAATTATACATTTATTTCCAATCAGTTCTGTTCCTCTGGAGATCCCTGGCTAACACAAGCACCCACAATGTTTCCTCATCCCCTTCAAAGTCAGTTCCACCACTGACTCCTATCACTGGTTGGTTTGGCCTAGTGTTGAGTTCCATATAAAAGGAATGATTCAGTGTACATTCTTCTGCGTCTGTTACCTTCACTAAACAGCATCTGTGAAACTGCCCATGTTTCCCCATGTAGCTGTGGTCTGCACTTTTTATTGTTGTGTAGCTCTCTATTCCATGAATATGTGTGATATAATTGTAATTCTTTTGGTGATGGGCATCTGGATTGCCTCCAGTCTGGGGCTCTGGTGAATAAGTTGCTATGAAGTTCATGTGGGTGCATCTCTCTCGAACAGGGTGTGCATACCTTCTACTCTCATGGTACTGCCAAACCGTGTCCTGACATGGTTGCCCCAGTTCTCTTTCCCACAGTATGGGACTTTGGGAAAGCCACACGGGTCTCTAACTTGGGTTTCTCAATCCCTTTCAGTTGACGTGTTTTGGGCAGCTTCTGTATGATAGATGTCTTGGCTCCTTCGTGTGACTGGCTCCATGGCTTTGTAAATTCACTATTTTAACTAGTATCCTGTGCTGGGCACCTTGCTAACATTCTTTCTCTCTCATCCTCCCAACTGCTCCAAGAGAAAAGAACAGAGCAGAAAGATGTGGCATAGCTCAAAACTGCCATCTCAGGACTTGAACTGGACTCCACTTAGTACAGCTGGAAGTCATGTGGTCTCAAGTAAAGCCTTGATCATTGGCACTCACACACGTGTGATGTATGCAAATGCATGTGCATAGACACAAGTGTATGCTTGTGAATGACTCCTCTGGCCATGGGAGTGGCTCCCCTTAAACATGAAGCAGAAATGGGTGTATTATGAATCAGATCGCTTTTTGAAGAAGGGTCCTACATCCCCATTTAGCAACATGTCCCATAAATTCTGTAGCAGTCATGATTATACTCTATGTAGAAGTGAGGAAACTTAGGATCCATGGGCTATGTTACCTTGTCACGATCACAAGAAGGAATGGCAGATTTTGCACCCAAATCAGGGCTGTCTGACTCCCAGGATTACACTTGCCAACATTCTCCTGCATTTCATTCGAGAAAGTATAATTTTTGAGCATCTCCTCTGGAGCTGATGTCTTCTGGGTGCTTAGGATTGGTCCATGAGCAAAACAAAGAGCCCTCTTAGGTCCTCATGGAACTTACATTCTAGCAGGGAACAAGGTGAGCAGCAGTTCTTTGCATGAGATCTCTGGACAGGTGACACCCATGGAACCTGTTAAATGCTGCTGGTGGCTCCAGCAGCCTGTTTCAACCAACAGTCCTTCAGGTGATGCTGCCACAACTCAAGCTTTAAAAGTGCTCAGCCAAGAAGCACAGATAAACAAGAAGAGGCCCATGAGGAATGGAGGGAGATGGGGACTGTATGTGTGTGTGTGCATGGGGTGAGGCTAGATTGCAATTTTAAAGTGGATGATGCTATAGTTTGCATCTAGAATGTCTCCTTCAGGCCTGTTTTGGTTACTTTCCTCATTGCTGAGACAAACAAAACAAAACAAAACAAAAAATCAAATAAAACAAAAAAGTTAAAGTAGGAGAGGTTTATTTTGGCTCACAGTTTGTAGTCCATAGTTGGCTGTCTCTAAGGCAGGGTGGCATCGCCAAGGAGAAACAGCTCATGGCAGGCAGAAAGCAAAAGGTAGCAAACTGCTCGCAAGAATAGCAGCTTCTTTTTGCCCCTTTTATGTTCTAGCTTGGCTACTCTAGTTTAGGGTGGGTGCCAAACTAATCAGTGGGTTAATTTAGTATCACATACCCCTGAATCCCAGCACTCTTAATCCTAACATTGCACCATGAATCAATACCTGCATCTAATACTCTGGATCCAGCCACCCCTGAAAAGCCCCACCTATGACTGAATGAGGTTATGTGGGGACATCTAGACACAAGCCATAATAAGACCCATGTGTTAAAAGATTGTTTCCCAGAGTAGTGCTACTGGGAAGTGGTAGAATCTTAAAGACAAGGATGGTGAACCTATGGCACTTGTACCACAGTGGGCTGTTTGTATCATTGGAAGCTCTAAAAGTTTTACCACCAGTGCTTTAAGAGGTGAGGCCTTGTGGGAGGAAACTGAAGGGGACTGTGGGACTTGACCTCTTCCTCTCTCTCATCCTGTGCCTGAGATGAATGGGTTTGGTTTGCTTTGCATGATGTGGTTCTTCACCTCAGGCACAAAAGCAGTGGGTCCCCCCTAACCCTAGATGGATACTGCTAAAGCCATGAACCAAAATAAACCTTTTGTCTTTATAAGTTGGTTGTCTTGAGTATTTGGTTACAGTCATGGAAAACTGATTCCCGTAAATGGTCACCATGGGGCTCTGTGGCCCCTGGGTACAACTGTGGAGAAGGTGAGATTGTCTGTGTCTGGGGAAAGCATCAGATCAGCAGAGGCAGCAGCTGGCCCAGAGGCCCAACGGCAGGAGCATGCCCAGTGAGCATGAGGGAGAGAAAGGGGCACTGGGCAGGGACAAAGAGTGGTAATGATGGAGCCATACTCTACATGCCACCAGCCCTCTGGAGCTGAATTCTCTTTTCTCTTGTGTTCCAGTAACATGACTGATGCTCACGGAGGCAATTTGGGAATGGTCACTCATGAAGGAGCAGGACAATGAGGAGTTGCAATCATCTCCTTCACGAAGACGTGAGGACTGATGCTTCTCCAGTTTCCCACCAGGCTTGAGTTCTCTGAAAGTTTTGCCCTGTGGATAAACACAATGGGCCCTGGCAGATAACAAAGACTCCTGGCCAAGGTCTTTGGTGTGACCTTCTCACTTTCTAGGTTGTAACCTCTGAGATCTTGGGCCTTTCCAGTTAGGTTTCAAGGATGCCTTAAGTTTGAAAAAATAACACAGGAAGCTTTGGGATTTACTGTGCCCCCGGACAGCAAGTCTGCAGGCCAAAGGATTTGCTCAAAATTTTACAGCCACACTTGACACCCTAGGAAAAAACACTATTTGGTGCCATTGACCATCCCGGGCTCACCCTGGACCTCAGCAGCGGCTGTGCCTCTCGTGAATGTGGACTCATGTCCTCAAGAGGTAGCAGAGCTCCTGATTGTCTTTTTCTTCATCGTCTTGTGCCCTCATGCAGAATCTGTACCTCACTCGGGCAAGGGTTGACACAGACTTGGACTCTAAGGCAGTGATAGAAGGAAGGGAAAAGAAGGGAAGAAATAGGTAGGGATGAATGCACAGGGCCAAGGGTTGTATGTGGGGGGCAGTGGGAAAGCAAAATGGAGGATCAGCTCAGGAGTAGACACCTGGGGAAGATTACCCAGCATTCAGCAGGGTGCAGATTCTGTGTCACACGGTGGATTAAGTGCATTATACACACCGATGGGAGTCAGTACATTATATACACTGATGTATATAAACCGTCATTATCTCCATTTTACAGATGGGGAACCCAAGACTAGGCTAGGAAAGTTCTTGCCTCAGGTCACAGGGCTCATCAGTGGTAGATTTGGGATGGATGGGAGCCCAAGCCCAGCTCAATCTACGGCCCCAGTGGTTCACGCACTGAGGCACACATCAGCACCACTTGGAACACTTGTTATGCCCCAAACAGCTGCCCATTTTCACAGATTCAGATTCAGTAGAGCTGGGTGGGGCCCGAGAATTTTCACTCCTAACAAATTCCGAGATGACAGTCATGCTGTTGAAGTGAGCACCACATTTGGGGAACCAGAACTTTCAACAAACTCAACCCTGGCTGAGTATTGGAATCACCCAAGCACTTAAAAATTCAGATGCCGGTTGGCTCCCCTCTCTGAAAGCTTGATTGGATCAGTCTGCAATGGTATTTAGACACTGACACTTTGCTTTAAAAGCCCCCAAGTGTACTAATGTGCAGCCAGAGATGGGGACCACTGCTCAAAGCTCTATCCCCAGGGAAGAGAGGAGAAGTAGCAGCTCCTGAAGGAAAATAATAGTCCCATTTCCCTAATATTTAGGAACATAATGACTTCAGCTTTTAAGCTCAAAATCCCCCGCATGGTGAGCCAATCTGCTCAGCCCCAGCTAGATGCTGATTGAGTTTCAGTTTTAGGCTGGGAGCGTGTTCTATAAGGCTTTTCCAGCAACCTGAGGGCGAACTGATTGGAGCCAACTGGTTGGTGGGAAATGACAAGATGGAAATTCATTGAGAAGCTGATGACAGGTTTACCTTGCAAGGGGACATTTTTCTTACAAATAATAATCTGCGGTGATTTCACTTAGGTTTGCTGCAGCATGTTTTATGACCAAGGTCCTTGCATAATTATGCAGCAGAAATGTGTGTGCAATTGCTTAAATGGTTGTACAGAGGTAGGATTTGCGGGAGCATTTGAGATACTTTTAAGAAGTCCACATGTGGCGGGGTTACCTTTGAAAAATGCTTCTGGAATTGCAGTTTGCTGTGCTGGTTCAGTTTTGAGGAGAAGAAAGGTGCTCTGTCTAACCTAAAAGCAACAGTGCTTTCTAAAAGCAATAGTGCTTTTAAAGAAAACTGCTGTTCATTGTTTCTAGGGATGATTAAATCATATCTGGTAATTAATCGTTTAGGAAATAAACTGTGAGATTTGTGGGTACTGCCTTAAAATACCAGGAAAGGAGCAATAGCAACAAAAACCCTAAAAATTCCAAAGTTGAGTATTTCTGCCTATATTGGCTCTCAGGATTGAAACAAAGCAAGAAAGCAAGCATGAAAGAAAGAAAGAAAGAAAGAAAGAAAGAAAGAAAGAGAAAGAAAGAGAGAGAGAGAGAGAGAAAGGTGATGGTATTGACAGGATAAAAGAGGAAGAGAAATGGGAGATCTGAGTGGTAAGGCATAGGATGTGGAGCTGGAGAAGACCTCTAATGAGCAGGCTCAAGTTCAATGCCTCCAGGAGCCCAAACCAGCAAGGGTTCAGCATGAGTCCCACTCAGTGGGAGGTGACCAACTGTTCCTGCCAGGAGCATGAGCTCCCTGCTGCCAAACCACCTAAGTTTCTGAGAGAAGACAGAACTCAAGATTTTAATCAAAACTGCCCCAATTTAAAAATACTTTCTTGCGTAAAATAAATATTGTGTGGGCTAAAATAGGCTCATGAGCTGTATTCAGACTGTATGCATGACCTTGCCCAACCCTTGTACAGAGGAAGAAGCAGGCTTTAGAGGGCCGATGGATTTAAACAGATGCAGTCAATTCAGAGTCTCCTGCTGTCCAGGTGTGCACAGTCTAGGGTGGGGGTGAGAGACGAGGTGGACTCAGATTAGGGGGTCCTATGCGGATGGAGAGGAGTGCCATCACTCAGAATGCTGACGGGGGAAGAGAGCATTCCGTACAGGAGTTCTCAGTGAGTCTTCATAGAGGATGAGGAGTTGGCCAGTTGGAATGGATATGCTTCCTCCAAGAATTAGGGACAGAAATGGCTGGAGAGCTGGGGACAGTGGCTCATGCCTGTAATCCCAGCACTTCGGGAGGCTGAGGCAGGAGGATCCCAAGTTCAAACCCAGTTTGGACAATTAAGTGACTCAGTGAGACTCCGCACCTAGGGCCCTAGGCGCAATCTCTAGCATTGAGGGAAAACCATGAAAAGCACAAGCCTGAAAGACTGAACCCGGTTACAGAAACTGAAAGGTCCCAGGAAGAACCCAAAAGGGACTGAATCACTGGATGATTCTGATGGGGCTAAAGCTGCAGCCTGTGCCCCAAGATGTGCTTTCACTGCGATTGGGGGATGAACTCAGCGTCTGAGAATCTGAGAGCGGGACTCGGCCAAGCCTGAGGACCAGGGCGGCATGGCAGGTGATGAAGTATAGTTTTGGCTTTTTTTTTTTTTTTCCCGTCCTTGCTCCAAAATGAGCGTTTCAAGTTCTGTCATCATTGCTCCTGATTCCTCCATGGAAATGGCTCCCCTGGTTTTGGGCAGCTCTAGGGGCTCCAAGCGAATGGGGTTTCACAGTTCAGCCACCAGACGTGATTTCCCTCCGCTGACCTTGGCATTCCTCGCACCCAATCCGGGATATTTTCTTGTTTGGTCCTGCTGCCTTAGAGTTTTGTTGGAAGAAGAGCGAATTCAGGGAGTTTTTCTGCACTGTCTTGGGCTGGGAGGAGCTGTTGGTTTTGTCTGGTTTCTTTGTCTTCCCTGTTCATAGCTTTACTCAGATAAGGGCCAGCAGATTTGGGCAGGAAAAAGGTTTTTTCTGTTTTCTCCCTAGGTGAGGTATTGCTTGGCTGTCTCTGCAGCTGCTCAAAGCTTTGAAGCCTCACTACCGCCAGTTGTCTGCAGAACCCAGTCTGTCTCTGCCCCCACAAAGCTACCAGCCGTGGGAAAAGACAGCCATGGGTGATCGAGTTAGGGCAATCGAAGCGAGAAGGCTGGGGCACAAGTGACAAGGGAACCAGGAGATTAACTCCTTTTATTGTTGGGGAAACCAGTTCCACCAGCCAACAAATCCTGAACTGTCATTTATGTTTTATTTCTCTTTTTAAAAAAATCAGATAAAATGACCACAACATAAAATCAACATTTAAACCACTTTCAAAGGTAAAGGTCAGTGATTTTGAGCACTAGTGCAGTGCAATCATCACCGTTACTTAATTCCAGAACATGTTCACGGCCCCCAAAAGAAATCCCATAGCCATTAAAGAGTTGCTTCCCATTTCCCCTTCCCTCAGCCCTTGCCAACTGCTCATCTACTTTCTGGTATTGCGAATTTGCCTATTCAGGACATTTCCTATAAATGGAATAATGCGATATGTGACCTTTTCTGTTTGACTTGTTTCACTTAACATAATGTTTTTTGAGGTTGATCCATGTTGCATGTATCAATAATTCATGAAATATTTCATTGTATGGGTATCCTGCATTTTGTATATTCATCAGTTCATGGGAAGATGAGATGTTTCCACCTTTTGGTTATTTGGAATAATGCTGCTATGAACTTTTGTGTACTGTTTCTGTTTGAACATCTATTTCAATGTTTTTTTGGATATAGACCTAGGAGTTGAATTGCTGGGCTATATAGAAATTCTATGTTTAGCTTTTTTGAGGGATTGCTAAACAGAAGTTGAAACATTTTACATTCCCACCAGCAGCAAATAAGGGTCAAAGTTTCTCCATATTCTCATCAACACTTGTTATTTTTTGTCTTTTTTACTAAGCCGTTCCAGTGAATGTGAATTGGTATTTTACTATAGTTTTGATTTTTTATTTTCCTGCTCACTAGTGATGTTCAGCATCTATTCCTGCATCTGCTGGCCACTTGAGTATGCTCTTTTAAAAGATTTCTATTCAAGCCCTTAGTTCATATTTTAATTGGTTTGTCCTTTTGTTTTTGAGTCATAAGAAGTCCCTGTGTCATCTGGAGTCTTACCAGGTATATGACTTTCAGATATTTTTTCCCTCAGTCTATATGTTCTCTTTTCACTTCTTTGATTCTTTGTTGCACGTAAGTTTTTAATTTTAATGAAACCCAATCTATCTATGTTGTCTTTTGCATCAAGTATTTTTGAGGTTTTGTTTAAGGTACGGTTGTCTAATCCAAGATGTTATGGTTTGTGTCTGGATGTTCCCCCAAAGCTTCATGTGGTCATGTGAGGATGGGCCTTTCAAAGATGGCTGAATCTAGAGTTTGTGATTGGGTCATTGTCTAGTGCTGGGATTGGCAGTGTGAGTGCTGTACTCGCTCTGAGATGGGTAGCTTGTACACAATATAAGGGAGGGAAAGCAGCTTGCTCCTCCCTTTTGCCTTTTGCTCTCATCCCTTTTGGTATCTGCCTCAGCTGTTATTAAAGGCTGCCCCCTTCAACTATGCCACCCTGCCTTGGAGCCAACTGAGTATGGACTGAAACCTCCACAAACTGTAAGCTAAATAAAATTTTCCTTCCTTCATTTTAGGTGTCAGATATTTTGTCTCAGCAATAATAGAAAAGTAACCAAGACACAAGGTCACTAAGATTTATATCTATTTTTCATGCTAAGAGTTTAGTAGCTTTAGTTCTTATGTTCAGATCTTTGATATGTTGTGAGGTATGAGGTAGAGGGTCTAGCTGTATTTTTTGACCAGTGGATATTTATGTTTACTGGCAACATTTGTGGATAAGACTATTCTTTCCCATTGCCTGATGTTGGCATCCTTATAAAAGATTAACTAACAATAGACTTACAGGTTAACTTCTGGATGCTCAATTGTATTCCATTAAAATATATTTTTATTTTTATGCCAGTATCACTTTGGATGTACTATTGTAGCTTTGTAAGAAGTTTTCACATTAAGAAGTTCAAGTCTTCCAACTTTTTTCTCCTCTTTCAAAATTGTTTAGGCTTTTGGGGTCCTTCGTAATTCCACATAAATTACAGGATACACTCCAGTGTTGCAAAGAAGACAGCTGGACTTTATTAATAGAGATGGCATTGAAGTGGTAGTTTAATTTAGAAATTATTGAAATCTTATCATTTTCTAGTTTCCTAATACATGAGAACAAGATATCATTCCATTTATTTAGATTTCTTTTTCTTTTTTTTTTATTTTGAAGGGAATAAAATAAAACAATAAAATGGAACAAAAGAAAACAATGAGAACAACATTTGATTTCAAAAACAAGACAGAAAGAAATCCCCCATATTTGCTATATTGCATATTGTTATCTTCTAAACAGATGCTCAGACTACCAGCTTTAGGCCTGCAAAGTCAATCATTCATTATAAGCATTAAGTTGTTTTTGTATTGCTGTCATCCCAGCCTGTATTCTTCCAAATCAGCTGCTTGCCCATGAGGTGGGGTTGGGGAGGAGTGCTCTTCTTGGCTCCCAGCCCACACACCGGCTGGCTCATGGGAAGGGCGGATTGACTTTTTGGTTCTCTTTCCGGTCCGTGACTGCTGCTGGCTCATGGAAAGGGCGAGTTGACTCTTAGATTTCTTTCTCTTTCTCCCCCACCTAACCCCTCATGGTGCTAGGGATCAAATGCAGGGCTTCATGCATGCTAAGTGCTCTACCACTGAGCTATACCCCCAGCCCTTTTATATGTCTCTCAATGACATCTAAGAGTTTTCTCTGGACAAATTTTGCGCTTTTTTGCTTAAATTTGCTCCTAAGTAGTTTCTTCTTTTTAGTGCTGTTTTGAAAGGAATCAAATCCTTTTATAGTTTTATTCTTGGATAGTTTATTACTAATATATAGAAATATAGCTGAGGCTGGGAGTGTAGCTCAGAGGTAGAGTGCTATCTTGCATGTGTGAGGCCCTGGTTTTGAACTCCAACATCTCCAAAAAAACAAACAAACCAAAACAAAACTGACCTTTCAAAAAAAATTTTTTGTGCTAATGCTTCCATTTTAATTCTAATAGGGTTTTTCTGTTTGTTTGGTACCAGGGATTGAACTCACAACCTCGCACCTGCCATGCAGGCACTTACACCACTGAGCTAAATCCCCACCCTTATTTTTGAGACAGGGTCTCACTATGCAGTTCAGGGTGGCCTTGAACTCACTTTGTAGCCCAGGCTGGTCTTGAACTTGCAATGATCTTCCTACCTCTGCCTCCCAAGTGCTGAGGTTACGGGTGTGCCCCACCATGCCCTACTCAGGTTTATTTTTTAATGTATGTGATTTCTTTAGAGTTTTCTATATGTAAGATCATGCCATCCCTGAATAGAGTCTTACTTCATTCTTCCCATCTGAGTGCCCCTTCCATCCCTTTGCTTAATTGCCCTGGCTACAATTTCTAGTACAGTGTTCAATAGAACTACGAAGAAAAGACATTCTCATCTGATTCCTGATCTTAAGGGAAAGGCTTTCAGTTGTTCACCATTGAGTGAATGACTTTTCATAGAGGCTCTTAAAAGGCTGATGAAGTTTCCCTTCTACTTTTTCTTGTTTGTCTTGTTAGTGTTTTTATCATGTAAGTGTTTAGAGTTTTTTCAATCGAATTTTCTATGTCTATTGAGAGGTGAGGTTTTTTTGCTTCCTGACATCAAATATGGGTTGTCTTTTTCCATACCACTTTTGCAATTCTCCAGTACCAACTGAAAATCATGCTATGACTACCACTCAAATCTGTTGCTCACTACACAGAGTGACCTAGACCCTGTAGGGTAAGGGTTCAATTTCATAAAACTATCCCTGCTTCAATCACTTGCCGCCAAGTGAGATACCCAGGCCACCCACATATCTGCCTGGCCAACTACAAATTAAAAGCCCCCCCCACCAAGGGGTTTGATGATTCAATAGCATGACTTGCAGAACTCAGGAAAGCACTTCACTTACTATTCCAGTTTATTATAAAGAATGCAACTCAGGGAAAATTGGAAAACAGGTACTGGGCAAGGCACATGATAAACATCCAATAAATATTTATTGCATTAATGATGTAAATGCCATGCCCTACAATAACCAGGTGGCATTGCTAAGGGTTTTAGTTGTATATTGTGTCTACATTTTGTTGTTGTTTCCATAGCAACTAAGGCAGATTGCCCCCGGTCACGATTGCTCTCCATCTCAGTGGTTCTGACTTGTAGCAACCTCTTAGAGTAGCTGTCCAGTTATTCATACAGTTGAATTCCTCCAGAGTCAAACCAGAGCTGACAACTATACAGCAATCCCACGACACTGACCATTTTAACATTTGAACTAGCTAAGCCAGACAACCGACTGTCACTTTCAAAATGTTCAGGTGTAAACCGTTAATGTCAACTCCTAAGTACATTGTGTTTACAATGAAATCCACTAAGAGTTAATTCCAAGAAGGCATTTCTGTTAATCTTGGCATCTGGATAAAAACTAAATTTGAGACCTCAATTACCTGATTGAGTCCCACATGGAGTAATATTGATGAGGGCCGCAATCATTTCTCCCACTTGGAAACCCAATTGCAATCCCATCCTAAGCCATCTGTCCTCAGGTGCATCCGGAAGTGGGCATTATTTTCTCTTTTGTTTTTGTAGAGAGAGCTTTTGGCTCCTGAACTTTTAACCCTCTGTTCTCCACTGCACAGCCCTACCCAACTGGAAGAAGGTGAATGATACTATTAACATCTGAAGTCTTACACAGTTAATGTTACCTTTTCTCCCTCAACCCTCATCATTGCTGCAGGTTTTACCATGCCTATGAGGTGAAGAAATAGGTTTCTAGAGGTTAAGTCACTGCTTGTGTCATCCAGCCAGTCAGGGCCGAGAGGCACAGGCGGGACTCAGGGACTCAACTTTCCAACTCCAGGGGTCCTGGCTTCTCTAGGCACAGGGGTTACAGAGGACTTCATTAACTAGGTCCAGATGGTTTCAAAGGGCCGTGGACATAAACGACCAATACTCCTACTTGGTTCATGGTTCATGGTTCAAAGTCTGGCTGAAAGGCTGCTTGGAAGGCAAGAAAGGATTTTGAAGAGGGGGCAGGGCTGGGGACTGTTAGCAGGTGGACTGACACTGCCATCGAAACAGACCACCCCAACTTCTCAGCAGTGGTTTATGTCACTGGCTTCCATTTATCTGCAGTTCCCCTGTGCTGACCTTAGTCAGTGATTCCCTCTGGTGAAATATTGGTGGCATGTTTTTGATCCCACGCCACCTGGAGTACATCTGGCTTGTGGTCAGCGAGAGTGAATTCCTCAGAGTAGGTGTCTAAGCAAAGTGAGTCACAGAGTGAATTCTCATCAACCAGCAGTCAAGCAGCAGTGACAAAGGCAACGCATCTAAGAGAAGATGAAGAGCCTTCTCCAAGCCATGTCCCCATCACGAGCACCAGTTGGCGGCTTGCCCTGTTAGAGAAAGAGAGAGCGGCAGCTCTGTGAAGAGATCAGCATCGCGTTTCCTTTCCTCCTCTGCATTTTGTCATTGAACCAAGAGGAAGAGAAAAGCTGAGCACATTCACTGCTCTTTGCCTCAGATGTTACCTTCCTCCCCCAAGAACATGTGTGTTAGGCACCTGCTGTGTGTTGGGGCTGGTGCTGGGCATTGGGGAACAATAAGCAAGCTGGACAGGTCGTTGCCTTCACAGAGCTTGGAGCCTAGTAGGGGACGAACACAAAATTTTTCATTTTTTATTTTTTATTTTTAAAAATTTTATTTTAAAGAGAATAAAACCAAACAAAATAAAACAGAAAAAAGCCAATCAAAACAAAACAGTGAAAGTGATACAGGACTTCAAAACAGAATTATAGGAAATCAGTGATGGTTACTGTACTGTCTCTTGTTATCTTCAAAACCACTGCCTGTAACTTCAGTCATAATAAAATCAAAGAAGACAGAATAAAACCAATCAAAACAGAACACTGAAGAAAACAAAACAATAAAATGGAGCAAAACAAAAGAGTGAGAACAATATTTGATTTCAAAAATAAGACAGAAAGAAATCCCCCATATTTGCTATATTGCATATTGTTATTCTCCAAGTAGATCCTCAGACTACGTGCTTTAGACCTGCAAAGTCAATCAAACAATATAAAAATTAAGTTGTTTTTGTGTCTCAGTTGCTATCAACTACCTCAGCCTGTGATCCTCCAAATCAGCCAGTTGCTTGCAGGTGGGAGGCTCTTCTTGTCTCCCAGTCCGTGCTCCGGTAAGCTCATGGGAAGGGCAGGTTGGTTTCGTGTTTCTCTTCCCAGCCCCACGTAGCCACTGCCGGCTTACAGGAAGGCTGAATTGGCCCACAAATTTAAATAAACAAATTAATAACTCCAAATCCAGGTAAGGAGCTGAGAAGAAATGACACACATTCCCTTTGGTGGGAAACAATAAGGGGAGACTTAGCTGGAAATTGATGTTCAGAAAGACGTCTCTTTTTTTTTTGCCATTTATATTGAGATAAAAATAAGCAAACTTACTAATTTTATTATTATTCCTAGATTTTCATGTGCTTTCATTTTTAAAGAAGAAAAATGTTTTTGTGTTTTTTTCTCTCTGGATTTGTGCTTCTCACTTTGGGTCATTTCTCTAACATACATCTTCTTTAGAAAGACAGCTTTTTGAGGGCGTGATGTGTTTTGGTTTTTTTCCCCCGCTCAGAGCAGGGGAAGTGGTGAAGAAGAATTTTCCATGCAGACCAAAATGAGGAACATATGCAGCGATTGAGATGGCAGAGAGGTTAGGACCTTTAGGAAATCAAAAGAAACCCAGCGTTGCTCATGTTTGAGAGCCAGGAGGAGACCAAGTAACAGAGGTAGGCAGGGGACAGGTCATCCACGGCCCGTCCTTCCTCTCTCGCTGTGACCCCAGCCCTCACCTCCACCCTCACTTCCATCAGCACAAAGGGACTTGGGAAGAGTGTGTCCAGTGGATGTTGGTCAAGGAAGCAGGACAAGGGGGAAAGGAGCAGGAGGCAGACTGGACTCCTGGCTGCTTCTCATCCCCTGCACCCCACACCCTGCCTCCCTCTATGGCCGCTTGACTTGGGGCCTGACCTTGTAACTAGCTTTGGCCAATAGTTTAAGAAGACAGCAACGCGCTCGTGCAGCGGGGACAGTCCCCTTGTGCTCTTAGCTTTTGTCATTAAAATAACAAGCTCTGGAGAGTCCCAGGAGGATGTGAGCCTCCTGGGACAGGTCTGGGTGGAAGGAGAAGCCCCATCCATGTCCAGTAGTGTTAGACCGGGGCTTTGTCTCTCCCATGGTGAAATGGTGTTGTCCAGCAGCAGCTGACTAAATAAAAGCAAGATGGGGAGGCCCTTTGGGAGCAATGAGTGACAGAAACAGGATATATTAGGCAAGGACAGAAAGAAGAAAGGGAACCTAGGACTGAGAGGAAATTCGGATGTGTCACATGATGGAAGAATGGGATCTCCGCTACAGGACATGGCTGAGATCAGCAAGGAGATGCAGGTTTGGCAAGACTGAGGAAAAAATTATTCCCCACTGGAACACAAGGAGAGTGGAATGAATTATCTCTGAGACTGTCTTCCACCATCAGAGGGCAGAGGAGTAACAACGTGGTGCCTACTGTGTGTTGAGGACTCCCGTATCTTTTCTTTCATTTTGTGATAAGTCTTGAACCTTTTTTATCTTTTTATTATTTATTTATTTATTTTTGTCTTTTCAAGACAGGGTCTTGCTATGCAGCTCAGGCTGGTCTTGGGCTCACTTTGTAGCCCAGGCTGGTCTCAAATTTGCAATGATCCTCCTGCCTCAGCCTCCTGAGTGCTGGGATTACAGGAGTGCGCTACCGTGCCTGGCTAGTGATAATTCTTATGGAAAAAAACAAAACCTGAGCTAAGGATTATTTTACAGATAAGGAAACTGAGACTTCAAGAAGGTAAGAAACTTGCAAATACATATAGCTAGTAAGTCACTGAGGCAGGACTTGAACCCCAGACTGTCTGGTGCTAATATTCTGCTGTTGCAGAAGCTGGTTCCAGAGAAGAGTGCCACAGGATTAGAGTGCTGATGTTAGGGGCGGGGGTGGCCAGAGCCTGGGTTCCCAAGCTATCCCTGCTTCGGGCTGAAGTTTTCATTCTTATTTAGGGCATTTTCACTACAGGGGACTGGGGTTGGGGGAGGAGAAATGTTGTTTTTCATAAAGCTAAATTTATTGAGTTTAAATGGTTTCCCTTTACTCTGACATTCTTTTTAATTTGTCTTTTTAAAAATGAAATTATGATGTTTGTTTTCCAAAATCACCTTGACTAGCAAAAATAAGTAGTCAACCTCCTGGGTCTCCCTGGCTGTTTGGGAATGATATGGCCTATGAAATGGAAAAGTGTAGAAGTTGCTGTTCAGCTGACCCCCAGGGACATGTTTCCGGTCTGAACTTCAATCCTTTCTTGTTTTATAAGCCCTAAAGTTCACGTTACAGGCTCAGCGGACCTCAGGACTCCGCCTGGGCCTGGGTGGACGCCAGATGGAGGGAGGGGCAAGGCTGACTGCTTCTCCCCTTGCAAGGAGGCACAGCCTCAGAAACCTCCTCCTGCTGCCCATCTGGCTGATTCAACAACAGGCTAGCCGCGTCCCCTCTGTCGCCTGGTCGCCTCTGTCCCCTGGTCGCCCGCACAGTGTTATGATGGCGAGCTTGTCCTCCCCTCCCCCAGGTGACCTGTACTCAGCCAAGTGAGCCGAAGACCGCCCCGCAGAAGCCTCAGCCAGTGAGAGGCCTCGCTCGGCTTGGGGGCGGGGCTCTGCGCCTCTGAGCCACACCCAAGGTCTTTAGCAGGAACTTCTGGGAAGTTACATTTCTATCTGTCCATTTTTGGGGGAGTGGGAGGGTTGTTTAGATCTTGGGCTTCATTCCCAGCCTCTTTTTATTTTTTGGTAAATTGCCAAGCTGCCTAGGGTCTTGGTAAACTGCCAAGCTGCCTAAATCAGGCTTGAACTTGTAATCCTCCTGCTTCAGCCTCCCAGAGTACTGGGATTACAGGCATATGTCACCTCACACAGCTGGCCTTTAAAATTTTTTTAAAATTTTTTATTTTATTTACTTATTTATTTTTGGTACTGGGAATCGAACTCATGACTTCACGCTTGCCAGGCAGGCACTGTGTCACTGAGCTGTAATCTCCCTCCCTGGCCCTTTTTTTTTTTAACAGCATTATCAACATACATTTTACATAGCATATCACTTACCCATTTAAAGTGTATGATTGATAATCCCAGCTACTCAGGAGGCTGAGACAAGAGGATCGCAAGTTTGAGGCTGGCAAGATCCTGTCACAAGATTTAAAAAATTAAAATTGAGAGGGCTGGGAATGTAGCACAGTGGTGATTAATCCTGGCTTCAATTCCCAATAACACATACGCACGCGCGCGTGCACATACACACACACACATGCGCAATCTTTTAATGTATATTATTCAATAATTTTTAGAATATTCACAGATAATGTACAGCTACCACGATAGTGTATTCCGGAGTATCTTCATGACTCACTAATGACGCCTTCTCCCCTCCACCATTATCTCCCCACCCGCTCCCCTTGCATCCCCATCCCTGAGCAATCACTGGTCTGGCGTCTGACTCTAGATTTTCTATTCTGCAGACTTCCTGGCAATGGAATCAGACAATATGTGGCCTTTGGTGACTAGCTTTCCTCCACTTAGCACAGGATGTATCTCTGTTTTTGCACGCACCAATACTTCACTCGATTCCTTTTTAGACTTTGTGTTTCAGAGCAGTTTTAGGTTCCTACAAAATAGAGCTGAAAATGCAGAGAATCTCAACAGCCCGCCTTCCCACGCACATCCTGTCTCACTGTTGGCATCCAGCGGGACCCTTGTTACAGTCGGGGGACTGCCGTAGACACATCATTATCACCCCGAGCCCATGGTTCGCTCTCAGTGTTGTGCGTTCTGTGGGTCTTGACAAATGTATAATGACGTGTACCCACTGTTACCGTGTCACTCTGAGGAAATTCGCTGCCCTTGAAATCTGTGCTCTGAGCCGGGTGTGGTGGCGCATGCCTTTAATCCCAGCACTCGGGAGGCTGAGGTAGGTGGAGCGTTGTGAGTTCGAGGCCGGCTTGGGCTACAATGCGAGCGCAAGGCCGGCCCGAGCTACATAGTGCGACCCTGCCTCAAAAAACCAGGGCCGGGAGTTTGGCTCAGTGGCTTAAGCGCCTGTCTGGCAGGTGCGAGGTTGTGAGTTTGATTCCTGGTGCTGCAAAAAAAAAAAAAAAAAAAAAAAAAAAAAAAAAAAAAAAAAAAAAAAAAAAAAAAAAAAAAAAAGAAAAAGAAAGGAAAAAAAAATCTGTGCTCTGTGTTTTTACCCCTCTCTCCCTCGCAACCATCAATCATTTTTACTGTCTCCATAGTTTTGCCTTCTTCAGAATGTGATATAATTGGGCACATAGAGTACATAGGTTTTTTAGATTAGATTCTTTCACTTAGTAACATATCTTTTCATGGCTTGTTATTTTGTTTCTTTTTAGCACTAAATAATACTTGATTATATGGATGTATCACAGTTTATCCATTCACCCACTGAGGGACATCTTGTTGGCTTCCATTTCTGGGTAATTATTAATAAGACTACAACATTTCATTCTTTTACAGGATTGAGTAATATTCCATTATA
>RJWM01028958.1:0-25010 GCA_004363535.1 Dasyprocta punctata | reverse complement strand
TAGATTACACGGTACAACGAGGAGTAGGGGAATGAACAATAAAAGAGATAAGGGGCCTAGAGGGGAGGAAGAGGCTGCAGCGTGTAATAGCAGGGGACAGAGCAGAACTTTATTTGTTTGTTTGTTTCTGGTGGGAATTGGTGTATTTATTTATGTATTTATTAGTTGTTTTGAGCCAGGGTCTCACTTTGTAGCCCAGGCAGGCCTTGAACTTTCAGTGATCCTCCTGCCTCAGTTTCCCCAGTGCTGGGATTATAGGTGTGCACTACTATGTCCAGCTAAACTGTGTGATTTTTACTGCTGAGCAGCAACGTTTTGCTCCTGGATATCAGGAAGCTGTGTGTAATCAGAGATAGCAGAGCAGACTCAGGGAGAACCCCACCTTCATTATTTTGCCCAATTCCCCACTGCGTTCACAGATCGTGCTGGCAGCCTGGCCTCTTAGGTCCCTGTTTAGGGGATCGTTGTGTGGAGAAGGGGATTTGGAGGGTCAAGTGGGACGCAAACCACTTGGTACCTATGGTTTGGAGTCATAGCGATAGTGGAGCACAGTAGCTGGAGTTGGGATCCAGAGCCAAACAGTGGGATCATCTTCCAATCGAGCATGGGGTGAGAGACGGGGTTCTGGGGCCGTTCCCAGGCTGGGTGCCGGACCAGCTGGAGGGAGGGAGAAGGGCCGAGCCTGGGGTAGAAGAACAGGACTAAGTTTGAATGAGCTGGCCATGTTATGTGGACCGCTGGGCCCAGGAGCGAGGATGGGGGAGGCCTTCAGGAGCAGCCGCTGTAGACGAGATTTAAAGCTGTGAGGCCCACCATGGCTGAGGTCCCTGGTAGCAGAGACCCCGGTGGCCACCCCAACATTGAGAGAGAAAGTGAGATAGGTAGGGAAAGACAGAGGAGAGAGAGAGAGAGTGTGAGAGAGAGAGAGAGGAGAGAGAGAGAGAGAGGGAGGAGAGGAAAGAGGAGGCTGGGGAAGTAGCTTAGTGGTAGAACACTTGCCTAGCAGATGTGAGATCCTGGATTTTTTCCCCAGCACCACACTTGCGTGTGCACACACAAACACACACACACACACACACAAAGATGTAGCAAGGTACAGGTACACCCTGTAATCCCAGCATTCTGGGAGACTGAAGCAGGAGAATCTCTAGTTCAAACCCAGCCTGGGCAATGTGGAAACTTAGCAAGAGCCTGTCTCAAAGTAAAAAAGGACTGAGGGATGTAGCTCAGTGCAAAAGCCATAGCACCCCCCCCCCCGCCAAAAAAAATGTGTAAGATGGGAGAGAGTAGGGAATGATTGTGATGAGGGCACAGATCAGTGAAAGGGACAGAGTGTCCACAGGATTTGGGGATCAGAGAGCTGTATGACGAAGTGGGAACAAATGGAAGAGGTGGTCAGACAGTGAGGCACATGGGACAGAAACAGGGGCTGAAGTTGCTGTGGTCAGCTGAGATGACCTTGGGCCTGTGGCCCAGGCAGAGGATCATGGGAAGTCCATGGTCAAGGAACCAGGAGGACTACGCATGCGGGCTCTGCAACCTGCAAGGAATAAGGTGGACGGTGCTCAGGAGCGTGGCATGAGCCGGTGCTAGGCCAGCTGCATATAGGGTGACATGAAAACCAGAGCTCTGGAAGCTACAGGCAGGGTGAGCAGGGTCTCTGCACCCTGAGGTCAGTGGCTATGGGGGGCTCTAGAAGAAACATCCTGAACTGGAGAGTTGGGGGTGTGATTCTGCTTTAAGAAGGCAAAACAGGGACCAAAGCAGCAAGGAAGCACCATGGACATTTAGCTACTGAGAGCCCAGGAGCGGTCAGCCCATGTCAGGGGTTGGTGGAGATGAAAGCAGAAGAGGGGGCATGTAGGGCCTTATGGGGTTTGGGAGCAGGAGCCCAGGGGAGCCTGGGGATAAAGGGAACCACGAGTGTAAACCTCTCAGGCTGAGGGGAGGGAGACCCAGGGCCTGGCAGTGGGGACCACTCTCTGCTCCTTGCCTCAGTTCCCAGGTGGGGACGGGCACTGCTCCCAGGGAGGAAGTGGCACTCCAGGCCTCAGAGCTGGACAGTGTGGCAGACCCCAGCCACAAGAAGTCACTGCCTGCCTCTCCAGTCTGGGTCTGAGGTCCCCTGCAGCCCATACAGTGAGAACCCAGCCAGCATCTATAGACAGGAGGGCAAGATTTGGGGATACGACCCAGGGATCCCCCCGCAGCCTCAGGCTTATGGCAGGAGCTGGTGAGTATGAGGACTTCTGCCAGGGAACAAGGATATTCTGGGGACCGGTGGGCTTCCACAGCCCTGATCGCCCCTCGCCCAGCAGCTCCGGGTAGGAGGAGAGGGACAACACTGCAGCGTGGCATCTCCACAGCCCTGTGCATCCTTGGCCCAGGGTTTCAGCCACCTCTAACCCCCTGACTCTGGCCCAAACTGCCAGTGTTGACCCTGAGCGCGCTAGGCAGGAGATGAGAGTGACTGTGTGTGACCCACCCCTCCCCGTATGGCCAGCAGGTCAGAGGTGCTGCCAGATTCCTGGGACCCGTTCTGCCACCCACCAGGCAGAGCACAGTAGGGGTGGGAGGTCCCAGCACCCCTGGAGATCCGATGGAAACACTGCTCACCGCCTCACAGAAATGGGAGCTAGGCCAGCGTGACTGGGCTTTTGTACAGCGCCCTGAGCTGTCGGGTGTGACCTGCTGCAAGAAGACCACCTAATTAATGGTGGCTGTGAATGAAAGAGACCGGCTGTGAATCCAAAACGTGCCTTCCCCCTGGGGCCAGGGCGCTGGGTGCTGGGCTGCTCGGAGCCCCAGAGGCTCAGCTCCACGCTCCTCCTGCCACCAGCAGCCTCAGCTCCCCGATGTTTGCAGTTCATTGTGTGTGCGGTGTGTGTGGGCTGGGAGGGGTGTCAGGGAACATCCCATTAGCCCGAGCAAACCCACGCAGGCACAGGGAGAGAGGAGGACTGTGCACTCGGCCAACCTGTGTCATGCACCTGCCCACCGCGCAGGACCCTGGGGAGCCCACGGTAAGGTCTCTCCCCGCTGCTGTTGGTGTGGGGCCAGGAGCAGAGAGTGTAGCTCCAAAGGGAGGAGGAACGGGGGTGTCCTGGAGGACTTCACAGATGGGGGCTGATGGCTGGGCCCAGGCTGCGTTTGGGAGCAGCACCCACTTGCTGTCCCCACCTCTCTGCAGGCGCCTGTCCCTCCTCCTGTGCCTTGGTGGCTCTCTGTCTTAGGGACTCCTTGGATTTCAGAGCAAGAAGAGTCCTAGGAATCCTGTGGCCAAGGCTCTGCTTTTTTACTCCTCGGAAGGCGAGGGGCAGAGAGATTACAGTAACTTGCCCAAGGTCACCCAGCTATTTTGGTGTCCTATTTGTTGTTTGCTTTTCTTCTTTCTTTCTGTCATATCTGTCTCGTGTGTGTGTGTGCGTGTGTGTGTGTGTGTGTGCGTGTTCCCACATGTGTGCATACAAAACTGACACCGAGTGGCAGAGTCACACAGAGGAACAGCCCCTTGATTGTGGCAGAGGGTGTCTGGGTACAGAAGCACCCTGTCGCAGGCAGGGAGGTGCACAGCTGCTCAGGCAGGGAAAGGCAGCAGAGGGCCAGGAGGGGACCCCCACCCGCCATCGTCTGTGGTTAGAAGCTAGGGTTGGGCAACTGAGGTCAAGCCAGAGTTCCCTGGGGCCTGGGGCTGAGGCCAAGCAGTAAGGGGTCACAGCAGACTGGGGGGGGGTCCATCCCCGCCCCCGCCCCTCGGGGGAGGGAGGGTTAGTGACCACAGGAGAAGGGGAGGCTGGGCTCAGGGATACACCAGATCTCACAAATCAGGGGTCCCTTCCCCAGGCTGCGGAGTTCTTCACATACCACACGCCCCAGTCTATAAGGGTATTTTATTCCACTCAGGAGAGCTTTATTGCCGGGGGTCCAGGGAAAGGGGTCTCTGCCGAGCTGTCCTTTCTCCCTCCAGCCTGGTTTCCTTTGTTCCTCCCTCCTTCCCTCCCTCTCCCCTGTCCGCCTCCCCCCACCTCGGCCTCCCTTCTTCCATCCTCCCCTGCCCTCTCCTCCTCGACGCCCCCTCCCCAGGCTGCGTCCCCCAGTGGGACCTCCAACCGAAGGCAGGTGGAGGGCAGAGCCGGGTTGGGCGGCCTCGGTGGCCATCTTCCCGCAGGGAAGGAGTTAAGTCCCCATCCCGCTCCTCCTCCTGCAGCTGGGCCCCGGCTGACCTTCACCGGGAGGGAGGCTGAGCGCGCATGCCCAGCCCGGGCACCGGCGCTGGCGGAGGGAGGGCAGCACGGTCCGCGGGTCGGGGCCCGGCGCCTAGATCGCCTCCCGCCGTTGCCCGCCCGAGCGCGGTGGGGGGCGAGGCGATCGTGCAGTCCCGCTGGCCGGGCGCATCGCTCCCTGCGCGGGGAGCGGCGCTTTGCTATTTGGTGCCGGTCGCGCTTGTGCGAGGGAAGGAGAGATGGGGGGACGGCAGGGGGGACTCCAGCTCCAGGCCACCGTGGGGCCGCCCTGTTCCGGCCTCGCTCGCGGCCTGGTTGGGGTGGCCAGCACGGCTTGGGCTCCGCGGGCGTCTGCGCACACCCGGGGACCCTACCCACTCTGCACAGGCAGCCGGCCAGGTGGCACTGGTGGAGAGCCGCGCAGGGACTGGGCTGTGTAGGGTCCCGACCTTTGGGAGGAGGGGACCCCTGGCCTGGATCCCTGCACTGGGGTCCCCTTGCCTTCTGATGGGAAGGTGCCTGGGCTTACACCCCCTGGGCCGCCCTGTGAAAGCAGCTGTGCACACAGAGGCGTCTGCTGGCCGTCCTTGTGAATGGACCTCTGTGCTGGGGCGTGGGGGTGGCTGAGGTGTGCCTGTTTGACATCTCTGCGGCTCCTGGTGCTCCCTGTAGGCCTCAGTGCGTGCCTGTGTTAGCAGTGTGCATGATGTTTGTTGTCTGCAGCACAGGGGTGCCTCTCTAGAGCTGGCTTTGGAGGGGGCTTACCTACAGCTCACTGGTTCCAAGAGATTGCCACCAGCTCTGACAACCTCCTTCATTACCACCACCACCTCTGGATCTCCTGCCCCTCTTCAAGGTGCAGGGTATCCCCGCCGGGTGCCTTGCTCTCAATCTTCCCAGCTGCCCAACTTGGGGTGCCCATCCCCCACCTGTGCTGCCTTCTTTTCCTATAAGGATTCTCCAAAAGGCAAGAGCACTAAGCCTAGAAGGTCTGCTGCCACCCACCACTGGCTCCTCCAGGGCCCGCAGAGGCACCCTAGCTGGTGGAGGAGTTGCACTTCTGTGACTTACTCCATCCACCGCCTGTGGGGCTTGATGTTGTTCAGTACCCATGCTCAGGCATGGGGGAAAGCAGCACTGAGACCAGGCCACCCTGACCTCCGGGGCTACAACCCCTCCGCGACTGAACCCAAACCAGGAAGCCCAGGGCACTTCATATGTTGGTCCAGTGCCAGTTTAAGGCCAAGGTAGATAGCACTGGGTGTTTGGAGAAGAGAAAGATCTGTGTACTCGAGAGTGAAGGCTTCCTGGAGGAGGCAGGCCTGAGGTGGGCTTTACAGGAGGGGAGTGAAGGGGACAGGCTGACGGCAGGTGGAAGCATTGCAGGCAAAGGAAAGGCAGGAGTGGAGAGTGAGTGGGTGGCTGGAGAGCAGACCCCTCCACAGGCTCCCAGCAGCCACCTTCATGGCCTGTGGCTGAGGGAGGCAGCCCAGCCATGCAGTCTCTCCTGGGGTAGGGACAGAAGTGTGGCATCCTGGACCATAAGTCCTGCCAGCCTTTCAGCTCGACAGGGAGCACCTGAATAGGCAGTGACAGCCAGGAGCACAACCAGGGTCCAAAGCAAGCCAGGTGCAGGCAGAGCCCTCCATCTGGTCTTTGTCCTGACCTCAGCAGCCTCTTCCAAGAGTCAGGAGTCAGGACACCCAGGCTAGCACTTGGTCTTGAGGGCCCAGTTTCAATCAGGTGTTCTAGCAGACCCCCAGCATTGCCCTCCCACACCTGGATTCTGACAGCCAGCCCCAGCAGGGCCATAAACTTGACCCGCTGTTGTCCAAAGCCCAAGGGTTCCTCCCCCGGGGGGCGGGGAGAGGGCGTGGCTTTGGTGCTTGGGCGGGGCCAAGGCGCCCAGTTTGAGTAGGGCGGATTTGCCATTCCTCCCTCCTGTCCTTCCTTCACTCCGGGGACTGCCAGCTCCCTTTACTGCCCTGACTGGGCTCCCTTATCTCCTTCCTTCGGGGTCCCGAGGCTGACCCCGCCATCCCCAGCTGCCTTGGCTCCTTGGCGTCCCCGCCCCCGTCCCCAGGCCTGCAAGTCCCTTGTGCCTCATTCTTTCCAGCTCCCCACCCAAGCGCCCACCCGGGCCCTGCGCCATTCCCCACATTTTCCTCTCCCTGTTCTCATGAGCCCGACCCACGTCTCTGTTTCGGAAATCTGTCCCCTCTTGCCCTCACTTTCTCATGCAGAGACAAAGGCGCACAGTCCCAGAAATAGACGCACCCGGCGCTGCACGCACAGGCACAGGCCGCGTCCTGCCCCGCACGCAAGCGCGCGCTCAGGAGCCGCGGCGGCTCGCGTGGAGGGAGGCACACAGACCCGCGGCTGTCTGTGCACGCACACAAACATCCACACCCATGGCCGCCGCGCCGGGCCACAAAGGGGTGCTGACACGCGGCGGGCGCGCGAGGCAAGGGCGCGCCGCCCTCCCTCCTGGGCACACCCACCGCGCCCCGGGGCCGGAGCAAGGCCTCCCCCGGGCCGGCCCGGCTCCCCCCGGATTCCTCCCCGCGAATGTTTCCCTACTTGGCCTGCCAGGTCTCTGGGGAAAGGGCCTCCGAAATGCATCGGGAGCCACTTGGGGGAAGGAAGTTGGAACTGGCTGTTCCCTGCCTGGCCCTGCCGGCGAATTCCCTAACCGAGAAACTATTTGCGGCGAGGCAGCCGGGGTGGCCGGCGAGCCCCCCGCCGCCACCTCCCCGCGCCCCCTCCCCGCCGACCCGCCGCCCCCCGCGGGCCTCGGGCGCCCTCGGCTGCACCCGCGCCGGGCCGCCCGGCTGCTCTGTGCTGCGGGGTCGGCCGGCGCGGGTGCCCGGCCGAGTGCCCGCCGTGCCCGCCGAGCCCGCACGCAGACCCCGGTCCGGCGGACTATTTCTGGCTTATCAGTGCTGGAATGCGGCAGCCGCGGCGGCGGGCGGGCGGTGGCGACGGCGTGGGCCGTGGGCCGTCAGGGCAGCCCTGAAGGGGCCCCCTCCCCACTCCGCTCGAGTAGAAGTGTGAGAGAGCCCAGCAGGACTCAGAGGGGAGAGTTGGAGGAAAAAAAAGGCAGAAAAGGGAAAGAAAGAGGAAGAGAGAGAGAGTGAGAGGCGCCGCGGAGCCCACCCCGATGGCCGCGGACGAAGTTGCCGGAGGGGCGCGCAAAGCCACGAAAAGCAAACTTTTTGAGTTTCTGGTCCATGGGGTGGTGAGTGGGGGAAAGTTAGCGGGGGAGGGCGCGGGCTGGCGCGGGCTGAATGGAGGGGGAGCCGGGAGGGGCTCCGGGGCGCCGGGGGACGTACGGCCTCTGCCGGGGGCGCACGGCCGGGCCAGGACGGTGCCCGCGCCTGGCATCTGAACACGTCGCCAGGCGGCCGCTGGGGATGGGCGCGCGGCGGCGGCGGCGGCGGCGGCGGCGGCGGCAGGGAGGGAGGCGTTGGCACGGGCGCTTGTCAGGGCCGGGGGTGGGACTTGGGACTGTCCCCTGCCGGGGTGTGTGTGTGTGGGGAGGGGGTCCCCTCGGCGCTGGACATGTTGTCTTCAATTCTTTTCCGACTGGGCCCAGGTGTTCCTCTGCCCTGGGGGTGGGGGTGGGGTAGGGGACTGGGACGAGGCAAGGGCTGGGTTGGGTGGTCTGTTGTCCCCGTTCATCCGCTGGGAAAGTAGTACTGATTGTGAGGCACAAGGAGCAGGTGACCCTGGAAGCACGGTGGCCCACTGAGTGGAAAGCTCTCTGCTGAACAGCCTCTACATCTGGGCAGGAGGGCTTGGGCTTTGGCTGTGGCCTCAGTCTTGGGGGTTAGGAAGAGGCCTACTCTAGGGACAGACCCCAAGTTAAGGGGTCTTCTGAGGGACCCCCTTGAGCCTCACCGGAAGTGGATGACCTTAACACCTCAAAGGTGTGAAAGATGGGCTGGAATTGGGGACATGAGGCCTAGAGACTGAAGGGACAGTACTACACTGTCCTGCCCTAGGCAGCCTGCAAAGACACATGGGGATCCAGAAGGAGCTGGGGACCTCAGGGATGGAGCCCTGAGCTGAGTTGAAGGGGGCTGGGTTGGGAGGGATGCAGAGCGGGTGGGAAGGGGAAGCTGGGGCTTCAGTATGGGAGAAATGGGAGGGGATGGGGGCCATGTGGTGAGGAAGTGGGCAGGTTCACTACAGCCAAATACAGTTGTGCCCCCAAGAAGACACCTCAGGAGAGAGTCAGAGTCCCCAAAATCTTAGCCTCTCATAGGGTAGTGCCAGTGGGTAACAGGGCCTCTGGAGGTCAACTGGTGTGCTGACCTTGATGTGTGGGAAAGCAGTGATAAGGAAGAGGACTTCCTGAGGCAGCCTACTCCAGCCCTGGTGGTCTTGGGGGTCAACTTCTCAGGGACTTCAGTGAACCAGTGCAGTCACCAGTCCTGATCTTGCTTCCTGGCAGGTCTCTTCAAAGACCCACTGGGGAGACACTCCATGTGGATTTGAATGCAGTCAAGTTAGAGCTTTGTTTCTTGGGTGTCTGTAAGCCCCAGGACTCCACTCCCAGTGCCCTGTCTATGCCGGTCGGGATGGCCAGGCCTGGGCTCTGTTGGGGCTGCCACCCTGGAGGCATGAGTGACAGGGTCAGGTGGGGTGGGGGAGGCAGGCACAGGCTGGGCAGGTTCCATCGCCAAGGAGATGGGCAGAGACAGCTGCTGGCTGGGGTGGAGGATGTTAGGGCTAGACACAGCGCAAGGAGGGAAACATCAAGCCCGGGGCAGCGCAGGGCGCCCCCGTGCTCTGGGGTAAAGTGGCAGGGGATGATAATATGAGTCCAGGACCTGCACCCCTTCCCCAATTGCCTACTCTCCCCCCATCTCCCTCCACTTTATGACCCCTGAACCTCTCTCTGGCCCTGTTCACCTCCTTTCTGGGGTCTGAGCAAGAAGGGTCTGGAACACTTCTCTGTGGGACATTTTTACCTCACCTGAACCCTCCTGACAGCTCGGGGTTAGTGGTGTGGGAACACCACCTGCACATGGTCCCCTCTGATCCCCAATGCCTGCCTTCACTGGGGTAGCATGAGGAGTGGAGAAGGTCTGTGGGATGAGCCCTTCTCTGCCTCGGGGGCAGGTGGGGGCCCTAGATGCACCTGGTAGAGATGCTGCGGCTTTTGACCCACATAGGGCTCCCTGGCAGCCCACCTGGAGCCCAGCTTCCGGCTCCCAATCAGAGAGACCTGCCAGGGTCTGACGTCAGCCCCTCAGGTGCCCTTGCCCTGCCCCCAGCCTTCACCCTGGCAGAGATGGGGGCGGAAGGATAAATCGGGGATGCCCCTGGGTGTGGAAATTTAGAGTCAGCGGGAGACCGTCTGAGACCAAGAGGCCAAAATCTGGGGCCGGGTGGGGACAGAAAGCGGGGTGGGTGAGGAGGGGCTGAGCAGCCCGGAGAAGAGCGCCTGGGGAGGAGGAGAGAATGGGCAGAGGAAGCGCGGACAGCAGAGCCCGCGTCCAGGTGGCCCCCGTGCCAGGAGCAGCGGCGTGACCTTGGCGAGGTCGCTTTTCTCCTTGAGCCGCAGTTGCCTCATCTGTCAAGTGGGGACGAGGGGCCTGTTCAGTGCGCCCTGCGGAGCAGCGTGCGGCCGGAGCATCCTTCGCGAGGCGCCATTCCCAGCTCTCTTGGGGAGCTGCGGCGCCCGCGGCCGGCGATGCCCTGGGCGCCCGCCCGGCTGGGTCCCTTCCCGCCTCGGGGCGCCGAGACCCCTCATCCCGGCTGCGTGGGTCCCCGCGCCCTGCTCCGCCCACCCCTCGCTCTCACCCAGCGCCCAGGGTCACCAGCAGGGGGGGACGCGTGTCGACCCAGGTAGGGGCGCCGGTTCCGCGCCTGCGGCCGGGGACCCGGGTCTGACCCGCGGGTGCCGGTTTCTGCTTCACCCCCGCCCCGCCCCCAGCGTCCCGGGATGCCGTCCGGAGCCCGGATGCCCCACCAGGGGGCGCCCATGGGCCCCCCGGGCTCCCCGTACATGGGCAGCCCCGCCGTGCGACCCGGCCTGGCCCCCGCGGGCATGGAGCCCGCCCGCAAGCGAGCAGCGCCCCCGCCCGGGCAGAGCCCCGCACAGAGCCAGGGCCAGCCGGTGCCCACCGCCTCCGCGCGGAGCCGCAGGTGAGTGGGGCGGGGCCGGAGACTAGGCGCGGAGCCCGGGGGCCGAGTGGGAGCGGCCCCAGGGGCGTCTTCGGGGTGGGATGCCCCCTGGGAGGGGGGCTTAGGGGCACTGGTCTGGTTCTTTTGTGCGCCCACGAAAGACGGGCTGCGGCTGTCACAGCCAGTGCCCCTTCCCTCGCCCTGCTGCTCGTCACCTGCCAAGTCCTTCTCCTCACTCCTGAGCCAGGTTCTGGGTGATGCCTGTCTTTGGGCTGGGGTGGGGCTGGCCATAGGACGGAGGGCAGAGCTTTTGCTGTTTCAGAAAGTGTGCTTCCTGCGAGCCCCTGGCGGTGTCTCAAAGACCACTCCAGCCAGACCTTCTCCGTGGGAGTCTCTGGCAATGGGGGTGGAGCCCCGGGCCTCCTCCGTGGGTGGGGGTCTCTGCCCAGCCTTGTTCAGGTGACTTTGAGGCACTCAAAGGGCGAAGTGCTGCTATAGCCCTTCCCCTGCTGCAGGTCTGTCCCCGGGCCACCAGGGCCAGCCCATTTTCTTTTCTTGGCAGTTAGCAGCACCCCGAAAGCCCCTGCTGGCTCCTGGCAGGAATCATGTCCCTCTGGGCATCAGTATTTAGCCAAACACACATGTTTCCTTTTGCACAACAGATGGATTCCTATAAAAGGTGCAATATCAATTTTACTTCATTATTGAATTTTGTTTACACGAGGAAAATTCCCCATTTGTAAGAATCCCAAGATGAATTATTATGCAAAGCTAATCATCATTTTGTGTATCAGATAATAATTCCATGATTTGTCTTGTAAAAATGGGGAGTTTCACATGGATACTTTGTTTAGAGTGGTAACCTTTAATGAGAGTTGCTCACCCAGCCTTCCAGTGGGTTCTGTAGGGAAGGGGCAGTGAGGGCGGCCACCACAGGGCAGCAGGGCAGAGCCATCCTATCTCTTGATCTGACAAGGATGTTCTGGGGTGCTTTGGGGAGTTAGAAGCAGCTAGTGGGTCAGGAGTCCAAGTCCTAGCTGGTGCACACTGAAGGCTCACCTGGCGTGGCCCCCATCTCAAGCCACGCCCACACACGAGGACACCCCTGCACACTGTCGCTGGGTTCCTGTCTGCTGTGCATCCCTTGCCTAGTTGGCAGGTGGTCCTAGGGCACGAGTTCCCCCTGTCCTCAGTGGTCCTTTTCAGTCTTGAGGTGGCAGGGATGCAAGCGCCATCAGCTTCACGTCACCCCTTCCCGCTCCAGGGCTGGGGAGGAGTTGTCTCTCCCCTTCCATCTGACCTCAGACCCCCCTGGACACACACACCCCTGCTTGGCAGGAAAGGCAGGTCTTCCCTGTCGCCTGTCCTCCCCATCCCCCAGCTTCCCTCAAACACCTCCCCTACCTCCAGTCCATCCTAAGCCTGAATTTGTCTGGGCCTGAGGATGTAGTGGTGTGGAAAGGGGGGTCCCAGACTAGAGGATGCACTGATCACCCCACTTCCTAAGACAGAACCATAGCACACCAGCTCCACACACCACTGTCATGGCCCCTCGGGCGGGCGGGCGGGCAGACAAGCGGGCTGTGGGAACCCCAGCCAGGCGGGCGGAGATGTCGGGATAATTTAGCAGGTGGCCTCGTTACTCCCAGATCTGTCACCATGGTAACCTGGTTTTTTCTTTAAAAAATGTACAGTGCCAAGAGGAGGAAGATGGCTGACAAAATCCTCCCTCAAAGGGTGAGTGCCTTTCACAGCAGCCCCAGCAGCCCCCACCCTCTGCTACTCCGCCCTTCCCCCCAGAAGCAGAGCTGCATTGACACACCACTTTCACTTTTTGTTTAAAAAGCTCCTTAAGAAGTGAGGTTCCTCGGCCAGAGGCGGGGTGGGGCAGAGAGAGAGAGAAGGAGGCGCCTGAGGTCCAGGGGCTTGAACGCCAGCAGTCGGCAGACATAAAGGCACTGGACAAAGAGGAGAAGAGAGGCTGCCAAGTGGTGTAAGGGAACAGAAGGTGGCCACATGTCCTGACGGGCATCGTAAAGGGACCCAGGCCAAGCTGGGTACGCAGTGACATGGTTCAGACACCAGGTGTGGGGGTAGTGAGGTACAGGATAGAGGCAAGCACTGATATCCATCTTTTGTGTTGGGGATTCCAGAGCCCCTCAGCTCTTTGCAGGGACCCAAGGGTGGCCAGATGATAGGAGAGTGACAAGATGAGGAGGGGGCACTAGCTGCAGGGGGCTGCAGGGATGCTCACCCTTGGCAATGAGCTGCAGGGATCCCCCTGCGGGGAAAAGCAGTTTTTATCTGAACACATATAGAGGCCCTGCTGTTAAGGCTGCATGATAGGGATGTGGGGACAGGTCCCATCTGCACTCTCAAAACTCGTCTGAAATCAGACCCCTCCCTTCCACATGTCTTGTGCCCTGGGATTGCACAGCAGGCTTGTGTTCCACATCACAAGATTGGCTGAGCCTCTGCTCCTGTCTTGCTCCTCCTCCAGATTCGGGAGCTGGTCCCCGAGTCCCAGGCTTACATGGACCTTCTAGCATTTGAAAGGAAACTGGATCAAACCATCATGCGGAAGCGGGTGGACATCCAGGAGGCCCTGAAGAGGCCCATGAAGGTGCCTTAGTGTGGGCAGGAAGAGGCCTCTAAACCTGTGCCCAAGACGGGGAAGCAGGGCGTCCCCCTGGGGTGGAGACACACAGCCTTTGCCCTGTACTACACTCTTTATTTCTACAGCAAAAGCGGAAGCTGCGTCTTTATATCTCCAATACTTTTAACCCTGCGAAGCCTGATGCAGAGGACTCTGATGGCAGCATTGCCTCCTGGGAGCTGCGGGTGGAGGGGAAGCTCCTGGATGATGTACGTCCTGGCCCAGGTCTCTCCAGGTGTCCTGGGGTGGGTATGGGCAGCAGGAAGCATCAGGGAGTCACCCTAGCCCGGTGGGTGGGTCTGGGGTGAGTCTGAGTGCAGAAGACTGCCCCAAAGTATGCCACCTGCCTGCTGCCAGCTGCCAGCTCAGCCCCGCCTGCACCATGGCCCCTGTTCCTCTCGCAGCCCAGCAAGCAGAAGCGGAAGTTCTCTTCCTTCTTCAAGAGTTTGGTCATTGAGCTGGACAAAGAGCTGTATGGCCCCGACAACCACCTTGTTGAGGTAAGACAGATCCTTTCTGCCTTTGAACCACACTCCTGTAGGTCCAAGGCCCCAAAGAATCTGGATTGGGGACCACACTAAAGCCCTTGGCCCCACTGAGACAGACGGGCCTGCAGGTGACCCAGCCCTTCCCTCTGGACAGTGGCACCGGACACCCACAACCCAGGAGACAGACGGGTTCCAGGTGAAGCGGCCAGGGGACCTGAGCGTGCGCTGCACACTGCTCCTCATGCTGGACTATCAGGTTTATGTCTGAACCCATGTCCCAGATGCCATGCCAGGTGCATCCCTGCCTGTCCTCCTCCTGCCCCTCCTCTGAATCCTGTTTCCAAGGAGCCCAGTCGCCATGGCCCCCAGCCCCAAGCTGCCTGACCCGGAGCTTTCCCCATGTTCTCCCTCTGATGTAATTTTCTCATCGCCTTTTCCCAGCCTCCCCAGTTCAAACTGGACCCCCGCCTGGCCCGGCTGCTGGGGTTGCATACACAGAGCCGCTCGGCTATCGTGCAGGCCCTGTGGCAGTATGTGAAGACTAACAGGCTACAGGACTCCCATGACAAGGAATACATCAACGGGGACAAGTATTTCCAGCAGGTAACCGCTCCTGAGCGCAGGGATCCGGGGAGCATCTCCTCACAGGTAACCACATCTCCCCGCTGGAGTCTGTAAGATCAGAAATGGCCCCCGACACGGCCTTGGGCCAGGAGGGCTAGGGGTCTAGGCCAGGTCTTCCACAGGTTAGCCTCGTGCCGCAGTGCCTCCATTTAGGTTCCCCAAGTTAGGACAGCCAACGACATCCTGGAATGTCATGCCCTTGGCACTTGGAGTTAGGGTCCCTGGATCTAGACCCGGCTGTAGATTTTAGGTAAGTTAACTGCTATTCTGTGCCTTGCTCCTTATCTTTGAAGTGAGGTGATGAGACCTGTCCCTTGGGCAGTTAAGAAAATCAAACTGCTGAGAAAGTGCTAGGGCAACATTCTTCCAAAGTAGAGAGTAATATTATGAATGTGTTTTACAACAAGCACAGCAGATACACCTGAGTAGAAATAGCAGGTGATGTTTATTGAGTGCTTACCACGTTGCCAGGCACTGCTGCAAGTACTTTGTGCAAGTGTATCAATTCAGTGAATTCTCATGACACCCTGTGAGATAGGGACTATTAACTGTCCCATCCCAGAGATGAAGATGCTGACGTCAGAGGTGCTAGGTGACTTGCTCAAGGTGGCAAGGTGTGACAGGAGCGGGGCTCATACCCCAGTGGGCAGCTCAGGGCCCCATCCCCAACCCTTGTCTGCCACACCGACAACCCTTCAGCCCATGGGCACTGAGGAACCCAACTTGCTCTCAGCTTCCGGTGGCCTTTCCAGAATGGAAGGACCTAGAACTGTAGCCACAATCTCTTTACACACGGAGAAGTGAGATTTTCCCCAACTGTCCTGCTTCAGATTTTTGACTGTCCCCGGCTGAAGTTTTCTGAGATTCCCCAGCGCCTCACAGCCCTGCTGTTGCCCCCTGACCCAATTGTCATCAACCATGTCATCAGGTGAGGTGGCCCCAGCTTGCTTCTGCCTTCCTAGCCCTCCCTCCTCTCTCCTGCTTCCCGCCCCGTGCACCAGCCCTGGGGCCCTGGGCCTCTGTGGGGACATCATGGCCACCAAGCGGTGGATCTCCCTGGCAGCGTGGACCCGTCAGACCAGAAGAAGACAGCGTGCTATGACATTGACGTGGAGGTGGAGGAGCCACTGAAGGGACAGATGAGCAGCTTCCTCCTCTCCACAGCCAACCAGCAGGAGATCAGTGCTCTGGACAGTAAGGTGGGGCCCGCGCCCAGAGCTGCAGTGGGACAGTAACTCAGAGAGGGTGGCACACTTAGGACAGAGCAGCGCGCAGGCTAGGAGGAAACAGGTCACGTGCCTTTGCTGGCTGCCCACATTCCAAGTTTAGCTCTGCCCACCTTTCCTTGGTTGGGAGTTTGTGGAATCGGGGCTCGGAGCCCGCCCTTCATGGAAGCTCTCCCCACCGTCCCCACCCTGCCACCTTCCCGCGTGCATTGCTGTGACCAGGTGGAAATCAGCTCTCTACCTGCAGATCCATGAGACGATCGAGTCCATAAACCAGCTCAAGATCCAGAGGGACTTCATGCTAAGCTTCTCCAGAGACCCCAAAGGCTACGTCCAGGACCTGCTCCGCTCCCAGAGCCGAGACCTCAAGGTGAGTGGGAGACTGGGGGGGCACTGGAGTGGAGACAAGCACACAGGGAAGACCGTAAACGTTGCACACCAGCGGCAGGCGAGGGGCGTGGTGCTCAGCCCTGACCCTGCACCTTCACAGGTGATGACGGACGTAGCTGGGAACCCGGAAGAGGAGCGCCGGGCCGAGTTCTACCACCAGCCCTGGTCCCAGGAAGCCGTGAGCCGCTACTTCTACTGCAAGGTCAGGAGCGCCCCTTGCCCTTGAGCTTGTCTTTCCTCTGTACCTCTCTTCTCACTTGCTGGTGGCCCTTGCTGCTCCCCACAGTGACATGTCTACCACACCCCCGTCATTACGCCATGGCCTCCCCACTCCCAGACTGGGCCAGGGCAGGGGACCCAGGCGGGAGGGCTGTCCCGCTCACTCACCAGGAGCGCTGTAACACTGCCCTTGCCCCCACCCACTTCCTCTAAAGATCCAGCAGCGCAGGCAGGAGCTGGAGCAGTCGCTGGTTGTGCGCAATACCTAGGAGCCTGTGACTGAGCACCGCCATGGACCAGGGATGCCATGGACCAGGGACGGGCTGGGGGGCCCTGGGGAACCGGCCAGCTGTGCCCTGGGCTTGGGCCTGGCTTCTCTGTTGCCTCGGGGGTGGGAGGACTGGATTAAAGGTGGTTCATCCAACAGCAGCAGTGTGGTCATTGGAAACCAGGGACCCAGTGGGCTGGGCAGGGAAAAGGCAGTAGGTCCCTCTGGACAAACTCCCTCACCCTTCCCTCGGACTCTTCTCCTTCCCCATTTTCCCTAGACCTGAAAACATTTTGGCAGAAGACATTTTTAATAACATTTTCTTATTTAAAAAAATACAGCAATAAGCCCTTCTCTGTCCATCACCTTGCCTTGCCCTTCCTGGGGCAGAGGTGTACGAGGGACCTGTGGGGAGGGTGCTAGGGGCCCAGAATGGGGTGCTAGGTGCTGTTGGCTTGCTCCTGCTCGAACAGGGCCATGGCCAGCTGGGCACGGCCCCCCAGCCCCTCCAGGTTGCTGAGTCGGCAGCGGTGGTAGAGTTCCTCGCTGAGCCGGGGGCTGCAGTCCCGCAGGGAGAACTTCTGCACCAGCCCTGGCTCTACGGCCCGAAAGAGGTGGAGCCCTGAGAACCGGAGGAAAACATCCATCACCTCCAGCCCCTCCAGGGCTTCCTCCTCTTCCTGGCCTGCCAGTTCACCAGCCAGCCGGGCACGGGCCGCCAGGTAGTCGGCATTGTAGAAGCAGCCCTCCGCTGATGCCTGCCGGTCAAACCTGCCCCCAACAGGGGCCCCCCGGGATGGGTCTGAGCCAGAAGGGGATGGAGGGTCAGGGCCAGCCCCTGGAGGGCCTGGGGGTGACCTCTGCGGTGACAGGGCAGGGTTGAACTCTTGGAAATGGACTGGGAAGAAAGCCTGCCAGCCAGAGATGGCATTCATACGACAGCGGTTGAGGACTTCAGGCCCAGGCCTGGTCCACACGGTGGTGAGGAAGAAGAGGGTGTCCACGGGGTGCTTCTTGGATACCACATCCATGAGTCGCACCTGGGAAGGGGCCTCTGCTCTCACAGCGAGCCAGGCCAGCCTTGCCCCAGGATACCGCCGCTCCAACTCTGCTGCTGCAGCCTTCACCCCAAGAAACGGGTCTGGGGCCCCACGGCCACCTTCCCGGGGTCCGTAGACCAGCAGCAGGGTGAGCAGCGCATGCTCTCGCGGCTCCAGCACGCCAGCTGCAAAGGCCTCCAGGAAGGCTGGGGCCGCTGCAGCTTCAGCCACCAGGAGTGGCAGTACCAGCTGCACTCGGGTGGCTTCGGTGACATAGGGCATCGGCAGGATCTCCACGCGGCTCAGTGGCCGCAGCAGACTGACTCTGCGAGCCAGGGCCCGCCTGTGCCCCCGCTGAGTGACAGCTTCCAACAGCAGGTCCAAGGTGTACTCCATGCCCCGCGCTGGGTCGAAGCGCTTGTAACCGTTGAGCAGCCGCTGCTTCTGGAAGCGCAAGCGGGGCTGATAGCGCCGATTGAGCTGCTCCAGAGCAGTGTCCACCGCGTCACCCACATCTGCCCTGTTAGCCCCCTGCAGAGGGCACTTGGGGGCTCCGTCTGCACAGGAGAAGGTGTGCTGCTCCGTGAAGTAGTCCCAGCCCAGCACCTCGAAGCGAGAGCGCGGTGTGAAGGGAGCAGGGAGCCCAATGGGCCAGCTCAGCCCTGCCTCTCCCTCGGGGGTCAGCACTGTCAGGTTCCGGATCTGAGCCTGGGTTGGAGGGAACACAGCTCAGGTGAGTGCTGGTGTTAGGATCCCACCTGGCTCCAGGTTCCTGGCCTCGGAGATTCTGGCAGTGAGCTCTAATCACCTGTCCCCTGCTATCAATGGCAGAGGAGATAAGAATGACCCCACCTTAGATAACAGCTGTGAGACATGCACCTTACACAGGAAAAGTCACCCAGAACTATGACCACCCTTCTCTCTCCTGCCCAGGGCACACACATCCTCTTTATGACTAGACCCTTTCTCATCTGCACCACACCACTAAGGACTCTTGCACTCCTCTCCTTTCCACCCTTGGGCTTTCTTAGGGGTTCTGGAAGTTTGGGGCTTCTGGGTTTCTGCCTCCTTGGGTAGAGGCATGGCCAGCCCCATTCCCCTCTGCCATGCTAGTGTTCAGCCTAGCCCAGCTCAGTGCCCCCTCACTCAGCTGCCGCTCCTGCGAAGCCTGCACGCCCCAGGTGCCCTCTTGCTCTCCCCAGTCCCGGGCCTACCTGTGGTGCTACAACTTACCTGCAGTTGTTCTATTTCACTGTAAGCCCGCTCCAGCTCCAGAGCACTGAAGCGTTTGTGGAGCCGGTACATCAGAGTGGCCTCGGAGACTGGGTGCACAGCGAAGGCACGCAGGAATGCCGAGCTCCCCTCCTTCTCAGGGTCCCTGTTCTTGGCCAGTTCAAAGGAGCGATACTGCTGCCCCTGGAGGGATCAATCGTGTCAATCAATGCTGCACACAAAGGCTGCCTGTCCCAGGGTGCCCAGGACCATCCTCACCGGTCACAACTGTCTCGGCTGCTACTCTATAATGGATGGATGGAAGGGCTCTTTCTGGTGGCTCCCTTTTCCCAGGTTAATTTCTGGATCTCATTTTGGGAACGATAAATCAGGTAGGCGCTAACGATACCCTCTTCCCACATCGGATCCCACTGTTCTCAGGGGCGTGAAAGCCAGGAGCCAGAAAACCTCCCGGGCTTCTCATTCTTCCGCAGTGCAACTGCTGCTCTGCTCTGAGGCCTAGAAAGTGACCACCTTTCTTTTTAGGGGAGGAGTCATCTCTAGGACACGCCCACATTGTCCCTAATTGTGAGCTGTGAGGGGAGACATTGGGGAAGGGAGGCAGACGGGCGAGTCAGGGCCCCTCTGTCCTGGCCAGGGGTCCCTGGCAAGAGTGCTTGTTTTGATGGGCTCAGGATTGTGAGAGTGCCCAAGGGGCAGGGGCAGGCTAGTAGCTGGGAGGCCAAAATGATGCCCTCCAGCGAGCAGCCTGAAGAGCACTCACTCAGTCACTGTCAACTTGGTGGGGACTGGGACTGACTTGAAAGAGCTGTCACCTGGTGCTGTGAGACACAGCCAACGCCCAGAGAGTCGATGAGGCAGCGGCCAAGCCACTCATCAGGACGAGCACTGAGAATGTCCCCGCGGCAGCCATCCAGATGTGGCCGCAGGTGAAGCAGCAGGCTCCGTGACAACAAGTAGCCAAAGCCCCCATGGCAATACCGGGCCTGCTCGCCCGCCCCGATGAACTCCTCTGCCCGGCCTAGGTACAGGTCCTGGTTGATGCTGAGGTGGCCGGCAAGGGCTGCCAGGCGGGGGGCTTGCACATAAGTGTCATCCTGCATAATGAAGAACCAGTCATAGTCAGCCCCAAAGTGCGTGTGAAGGTAGCGCAGGGTCTCCGACATGAGCCAAGCAGGCCGCTCGTCCCCATGGGACACCACTTGCATTCCTGCGGGAGTCCGGGCTCCTCGCTGCCCAGTGAAGTACAGTAACCGAGGGAAGTGGTGGGCCACTGTGCGGTTAACAGCTACGGCCAGAGTGGACAGCGTGGCTCGGGAAGTCAAAACAGCCACCAGCAACCGCTCTCGAGAGCCCAGCTCCGTCTGGATGTACCGGGTTCTGTGGAGAGACCAGCAGGAAGGCTCAATTCTCCGGTCTCAGGGAGAGTGTGTCAACTTGTCCAGCACATACATCTCCCTAGGAGCAAGTGAGTTGGGGCTGAGGAAAGGGGAGAGACCTCTTTCTTTCCTTGTCAATATGGATTAGCTACTAAACATTCACTGATTAATCCAACACTAATTTTACATCAATGGTGAGACTTTCTTAGACCTGAGAAGGAGAAAATCTGGAACAAATCAAGATGGAGAATAAGACAAAGAATTGCACCAGTTGTGGTGATGTACCCCCATAATCTCAGCACTTTGGAGGCTGAAGCAGGAGGATTGTACTACTCAAGGCCAGCCTGGGTTACACAGTGAGTTTAAAGCCAACCTGGAATAGATAGCAAGATCTGTCTCAACAAACCAAAAGAAGACAAGAACTGCTGCTCCAAGGAAACAAACAGAAGCAGAAACAAGGACTTAAACAGGAGTCCCATGTGAAGAGCTGTGTTGGTGAACCACGCACACAAGTGCCCCTCACCTGAGCACCTTCTTGTAGGGCTTGTTGGGATCCCTGTAGTAGGGGACAATCCGAGGTTTGAAGTCTTCATCACTCTGATCCGGTCGGTGTCCTGAGTCTGGATGCTGTGGCCCTCCTGGCTCCCCCACAGCCTCCACACAGGGGTCCTCTCCCTCACCCTGGATCCAAGAAACCCGCAGGAGGCTCAGGCTGCATCCGAGTGACAGCCCCAGGATGAGGGGGAGTGCTGGCCGCAGCAGCGCCAACAGGGAGCTCAGTCGCATGGTGGTGGCCCTGACCATGTGGGTACCCCAGTGGGCACAGCTTCGAGGGTCAATGTGTTGATGGATGCCAGGCCAGCAGTAGGATTACAGTCTTAACCAGGGACCCGAGGGTTAGTGGGGTCAACAACAGAGCAAGGCGTGCTGACTTCCAGGCCCAGGATCCCCGGGAAGATGGACTGTCCTGTCTTCACACTCCATCTGCTTGGTCTTCAGTCACCAAGGGGTTGGATCCACCCTTTGGCCCAAGGAGTACACACATGCAAATGGTTTCCTTCACTCCTGAGATTACAGTGTGCCTTCCAGTAGGAAGGAGAGGAACAAAATTCAGTATTCTCAACCCTAACCCAAAAAGGGGCACACAACTCTGTAGCCTGGGCCTAAGTCAAGAGTAGCTGGCAGCTGACAATGAAGGCCTTAGGGAAGAGCACACGATCCATCAATGCAGCTGTCCCACCAGAGGCACCCGCTGCAGTTTCCCTGTTCCGAAGACCACCCAGCAACATCCCCACTCAAGCCGCTGAAGAGGATGCTGACCAACAGCGGCAGGCCAGCAAAAGGCCAGGGGCCAGAGCCTCCTTCCACTCTGCCCCCAAGCGTCAAGGACACACAAGGGCTACAGCAAGCCCCTCTCCCTCTCCGGAGCGGTCAGCAGCCACGCACGATGCAACTCAGCCGTCCCACGCCAAGGAGGTGGGCATACCGGTGACTCAGCACTGCCGGTCTCTCAGAGGAGCGCCGTGCCCGACTGAGCCATTTTGCAGGGCACTGGGCTCAGCGTCCCCGCTGCTGCCAGGCTCTGCTCCCCACCCTCCTGAGGCAGGCAACGTGCAAATTACAGGCACTCTTGCTGCGCGCCAGCGAACGCTGCCTGGCTTCCTCTGGGCCCCGGGGACCACGCCAAACCAACGGAAAGCAAACCGTGCGTGCGATGAGCAGCAGCTGGAGGCAATGCAGGGGTTGTGCGAAGGCCAGCAGGCGCTCGGTGGCCTTCCGACAGGACCCCAGCCCGGGCCACGACCCGGCGGCCGCAGCCCAAGCAAGCCCCAGAAGGCAGGGCCGAAGCGAGTCTCAAAACAGCGGAGGGGCGGCTGCTGCTGCTGCTGCTGCTGCGATCGGCGGGGCCAGCGAGCGGAGGGCAGGGAGGGAGCGAGGTGACAGCCGGGAGAGGGGCCGCAGCCCGCGAGGCCGTGGGGCAAAGGGGGACCCCCGACCCCCACGGGAGGGGACCCGGCAGCCGGGCTGGGGGCGGCGGAGGCCGGATAGAGGGCGACAGGGTCTCCAGCGGGACGCGGGGACCGGAGGGCATAGAGACCCTGGCACAGGGCAGAGACCCGGAGCGGGAAACAAACCCCAGGGCCGGTGGAGGCTCCGGCTCCGCCGCGGATGCAGCTGCCACCTCACTCTGCGGCCCGCGGCTTCCTCTTCCGCTGCCTGTCAGTCACCCGTCTCTATGGTGACCGCATCCGGCCGCACGCCCCGCCCACGTCCTCTCTATGGTCGCCCGCCTCTGGCAGGGGTAAAAAGGTGGTGGTGGGCGGGGGATGTCCACAGACGCCAATCGCAGGGAACCCGAACTGCTCCAGAGGTGCTCCGAGCTTTCCCTCAATAACATCTGCTGTGAAAAAAGAAAGAAAGAAAGAAAAAAGTACCCTCATCCTGCATGAACAGCCTCTCCCCATCGCTTTCACAACTCCGCTCAGTTGCTTAAGAACTGCTGGTTGTTTGCCCACTCAAGTTCAGATGTCTCGGTGGGTACTGTTCTGGGTAAATCAGAGGTGGGCGAGAAGGGCATGGCCTTGCTCTTCGGCAGCGGGGAGTGGAGGGCGACAGGTGGAGAATAACACTTAGACAGAGATCACAAACTGTGATACCCTCAGTACCGTTACAGGAAAGTGCAGAATCCAGTGGAAACGCAAAGCAGGAAGAATTAAATTAGATCGGGAACGTGGAGGCGATGCGATCCAAAGGTTCAAGTAAGACTTGCCCAGACACAAAGCTGAGTTTCGTGGGGAGAGAACACACGGAGACTCTGAGAGACAAAGGCGATGCTCCACGAAGAAAACTGGAAAGACCAGGGCGATAGAGCCTGGTGAGGGGACTGCCCAAAGTGAGTAGGGGACAGGCAGGGTTTTCAAACGAGCACAGCGAGCTCCTAACCCGGATGGCACCTTTCCTGGGGAGCAGTTGGGAGACACAGAGAGGCAATTTACTTATCAAACGACGGGATGGAAGGTTTGGGTGCCAGTGTCTTACACTCGGGAAAACTATCCTGGTCCCACGCAGCCTGCAGGTGCCCTACTGGACATTTATATAGGTGAAAAAAGGTTACAGCTCGGTCTTATACGTTAAAAATGAGCTATTTTTGCAGGGTTGTGACATGTGAATTTTTAAGGACTGTAACTGTCACGTAAATGGAAGGATGGTTGTACTTCGTTATGGTCAGGAATTTGCTAAGTGCTAATCACCTTTTTACATTTGTATTGGCACATCCAAGGTGATCTTACGTATAGGTACAAATATCTAATTACATCTTTGAGCATACTGAAATCACATGATTGCTTTATTAAAAAGGGTTTCATTGTATTACTTGTTATGGTTTGAGACACCGTAAGTTTTTGAAATTCTATGTGTAGTTAGGGAACATCATCTATAAATTTCATTTCAAATTAGTAAAGGAAATTATTATAAAAATATTAAAATGAACAGCGAGGCTGGTAAAGAATGATTGTTCTAGTTAAGGTCTTGTGGCACATACCTGAAATCCCAGAACTTGGGAGGATCATTGTGAGTTTGAGGTGGACTGGGCTACATAGTCCAAGGCCAGCTGGACTGTTTTTTTTTTGTTTGTTTGTTTGTTTGTTTTGGCAGCACCGGGGTTGCCGGCCTTGCCTTGTGCTTAGGTTGTAGCCCGAGCCAGCCTTGAGCTCACAATGCTCCTCCTACCTCAGCCTTGTGAGTGCTGGGATTAAGAGCGTGGGCCACCACACCACAACTGGACTGTTTTTTTTTTTTAAACCACTGTAATGGTTAATACATTGTGTCAATCTGAGAAGTTTAGAAGTTTCTAATTAACTCAGCAGGGAGCCAGGGTCCTCACTTTGTAGACATCCTCATCCTGTGCAAGAGCACGGTATGGAGATTTTGCGAGTGCTACACCTGCCCCAGAGAGGAGGATGGCAGCCTGTGTACAATATAAGGGAGGTAAAGAGGCTTGCTCTCCCTCCTGTTTAGCTCTTGTAGCTTTGCTGTCTTCTGCCATCTGGAAGTGTTGCCCCTGTGCCGTGCCACTCTGCCTTGGAGCCAGCTGATTGTAGACTGAAACCTCCACAAACTGTGAGCTAAATAAAGTTTCCTGTTTCCTTGTTACTGTGTTTTGGTCTTCTATTTTCAGTTAGCTCAGTACTGATATTTGCAGTTGGATCTTTGCTTTGCAACTAAAACATAGTAGCTGATTAATGAATGATGTCTTAGCAAAGACTCAGGGAAACAGACTAGAGAAAGGTGATTTCTAGATTATTGTTGTCCTCTATAGGATACCATAATGCAAGTCACAAATGTGAATCATATATATAATTTAAAATTTTCTAGTAACCGGGCGTGGTGGCACACGCCTTTAATCCCAGCACGCGAGAGGCTGAAGTAGGTGGAGCGTTGTGAGTTCAAGGCCAGTTTGGGTTACAACACAAGAGCAAGGCCAGCCTGAGCTATATAGTGTGACTCTGCCTCAAAAAACTAGGGTCAGGAGTTTGGCTCAGTGGCTTAAGTGCCTGTCTGGCAGGCACGAGCTTGTGAGTTCAATTCCCAGTGCCACAAAAAAAAAAAAAAAAAAAAAAAAATTCTAGCAGCCATATTCTTTAAACAGTAAAAGAAATAGGTGGAAGCCGGGCATGGTGGCCCACGCCTTTAATCCTAGCACTTGGGAGGCTGAGGTAGGAGGAGCGTTGTGAGTTTGAGGCCCACTTGGGCTACAACTCGAGCGCAAGGCTGGTCTGAGTTACGCAATGGGACCTTGCCTCAAAAAAAACCAGGGCCAGGAGTTTGGCTCAGCAGCTTATGTGCCTGTCAGGCAGGCGCGAGGTTGTGAGTTCAAGCCCTGGTGCCAAAAAAAAAAAAAAAATAGGTGGTACTAATTTTAATATCTTATTATTGATATCTCCAAAATATTATTTTCAGTATAAGATCAATATGAAAAATTATTGATGAGATGTTTCACTTTTTTTCACGTGCAACCTTTGAATCCAATACACATTTTACACTTAGAGATTATTTCACTTTGGACTACCTGTCTTTCAAGTGTTCCATAGCTACACGCCCCTAGAGGCTACCATACTGGGCAGTATGGT